>CAJQZJ010000662.1:1294512-1337061 GCA_907164525.1 Lophiomys imhausi | reverse complement strand
ACCACCACCACCACCACCACCACCACCACCACCACCACCACCACCACACCACAATCATCACCACCACCACCACCATCACCACCACCACCACCACCACCACCACCACCACCACCACACCCTTCCAACTCCAGATTTCTTGATCTACACTGTCCCTTGCTTTTCCTTTTATTGAGTCTTTGCTCCTTGAATGGGTTTGTATGTTTTCTGGGTATGGATTTTCGTACTGTTACTGAATAAATACTATTACAGACATGCTGTGCCAGTAATTTCTTTCTTTCAGTGACTGATTTTTAAGTACAAAGTTTTAAGTGTATAAAGAGAAGACATTCTTTCTAGTGAAGTTTTAAGTGATTAAGTAAAAGTGTACTGTGAAAAAGAAGAATGAACTTGGATAGAGCAGAAGCTATTTTCATAGCTGTACGAGTTTTGTTAGAAGTATAATAAAGTTTGTTAGTGGACTACATGTACAAGGAATAGCTACTGATAGTCTTATGTTTTCAGTTTTCTGTGCTCTATCCAAAGGTAAGAATATTTATCCTGAAAAAAAAAATCACAAAAGAGTTATTTGAATTTTATGACCTGATAGAATTTTGTAAACCAAATTCTATCAGTAGTTCTGTGAACTATTTCTATGCATTTCAGATACTGTGATTATTATTAAGATTAGTATAAATCAGGACTGCAAGGAATAGCAACTACCTTAGGTGAATGATGCTTTTATTAATAAAATAGAAGTAAAGTGGCTAATTATTATTGTGCAGAGTTGTAGTGTATAATAGGCCTCATGCTTTGTTTGAAAGGGACTTGTTTTCAGGTTTTCGTAAGCACAGAACTGTTGGCTTTCCCTTCTTTCATTAGGCAGGACCCACTCCACCCTCAGACCCCTTTCACCAATTCACAGTTTTAATGAGCCATGGTAGTTTCCTATTTTCTCAACCAAGTGTGGGTTGTTTTTGTTGTTGTTGTCCTAAACAGGTATTAGTTGCAATTGTCAACTATCTATTGATGATTATCTGTTCTGTTCTTGATACGCTTTTGGAAACCTGAATATGGAAGGCATCTTTATTTACTTGTTATTCACTGGAAATTTAAAGATTTTAAAGAACAGTAATGGTCTACGTAATCTCAGTAGCCATTTCTTTTTTTTAAAAATAGATTTATTTATTTTTATTGTGTATTGGTGTTCTGCCTGCCTGTCTGTGCGAGGGTGCCCTGTCCTCAAACTGGAGTTACAGACAGTTGTGAGCTGCCATTTGGGTGCTGGGAATTGAACTCAGGTCCTCTGTAAGAACAGCCACTGCTTTTAACCGCTGAGCCATCTCTCCAGCCCTCAGTAGCCATTTCTTAAGGGGTGCTTTCCACCTTTGCTTTCTTTAAGCATGTTTCTACCCACTCCTAGTTAACTGTCAAGGTTACATCCTTAAGGAAATCTGTTAAAGATTGTATGTGTTTTGTTTGTTTTTTGCCTATGATTCTATAAATCTGTAAATCTATACTCTATTGTTACTGTTATATATTCAGGCATTTAAAAAAGTTAAGTAATAAAATTGGCTTCTATACAACCTTTTAGAGCAGGAGTTCTCAATTTTTCTAATGCTGTGACCTTTTAATACAGTTCCTTATGTTGTGGTGACCCCTGACCATGAATTTATTTGCATTGCTACTTTTTAACTGTAACTTTCTACTGTTGTGAGTTTTAATGTAAATATTTGATATGCAGGATGGTTTTAGGTGACCTCTGTGAAAGGGTCATTCAATTCCTACCAAAGGGTTGTGACCCACAGGTTGAGAATCACTTTTCTAGAGTCAACACATACTAATATTTATTTCTCTGCTTGTAATTTTCCTGTATAGGGAAAGAGTATATGTATACCCATCTTTTTGAAATAAATGGTTGCCAATTTTCAGTTTAATCACAAGTACTGTTAATGTAACCTAAGACAGTTATAAGTGTTATCCCCATGAGCTGAAGAATCAGGATTTGTAGTCTTAACAGTATGTCATACCTGTGAATCTGTCTAATTATTCCTTCTTGATGACCATTCACTTTCTCTTTAACCTTTCCATTTCCTATAAACTAGAAATCAGTTGGATCTTGGATAGGTTGAGAACAAATAAGGGTTTTGGCCAGAATATTTAGATGATTTTATATACTTCTTACTGTATGAGGAACAAAAATGTTAGATTGTGATATGATAACTTGCTTAAGTGATGACCAACCATAAAACTTCTATGTAGGGCACTTGTGTCCCATTTGCATTTAGAAGCTCTAGGACAACATACTCATCAGTTAGAAGATCTGTTTTCCCTGCAGTTGGTCATCTAATGGTTTAGCACCCAATAATAAGATTTGTCTTAATGTGTTTCTGTAATAGGAACTGCAAATGATTTTTGAATCTGATCATTCCTCTTAATAGCTGTTAGTAAAGCTAAGATAAAAAAGACAGTTCTTCTACTGCACCTAGTTTTCTTAGCCATATGAACTTTTTTTCTGCATTATAATCACTTAGTCATCCAGTCTGAAGTTAGGCTAGTAGGTGTTCTTTTAACCTAAAGCCTTTCACCTTTTCACTGGACTGGTGCCCCCTTGAGTCTTAGCCAAATAGTATATGTAAGAGTCACTTTGAATTCTACCAAAACTATAGTAAACTCTTTCGGAAGAAAATAGAGCCGTGTGCCAATTGTAGTTTGTGATTTTATTTGCTAAAAAAGAAAGCAGCATTGTCTTCCCTACCAGAGTCAATTAATGAGGTTTCTTGCAAAGTATAATGAGTTGATTTTTCTATTTTTAATTGCAGTTTTGAAAGTTAGAGCTATAGTTTTAAACTATAACGTTTAAAACTTTGTTATTTGTATGTGTGTAGTGTGTGTGACATGTGCTTGCCATGGTGCTGGTATGGGTCAGAGGACAACCTCGGGTGTTGCTCCTGACCTTGTTTTAGGCAAGTTCCTTTTGTTGTTAGGGCCACTCTAGTATGAACACCAGGCTAGCTGGCCCATGAGCTTTCAGGGAGTCTCCATATCACCTCTCACTTCAGGAGTGCTGGGATTATAGACTTGTGCTGCTGTGCCCAGCTTTATGTGGATTCTTGGGATTTGGATCCAGATTCTTACACTTGCATGCCTAACACTGTTGATGGGGCCATCTTCCTAGCTCCCTAGACTTTATTTTTTAAAACAGTTTTAGATTTGCAAAGAGGAAAAGGTATTATAGAATCCCTATTTACCTTGTATTTATTGCAATTAATCAGTACCAATATATTACTATTAATTAAGGTCTACACTTTACAGATTTCCATGGATTTTGCTTAATTCTGTGTCATTATTTTTCCTCTTAAAGGTTTTACTTTGTGGTTCGAGGATAGTATTCTTTTTAGCTGGACTTGAAGTGTGACATATGAAATACAGCCTTTGCATGTTGTTTAAATCTTAAAATATGACTCTGTTTTTATCATAGAGTTAAATATTTATGGTTTATTTGACCATCTCCTTTTTTTTTCCCTTTAGCTTAAGAGGCAATATTTCTGTAAAAGCAGTTAAAAAAGAAGTAGAAAAGAAACTTCGATGTCTGCTTGCTGATTTACCGTTGCCCCCTGAATTACCAGGAGGAGATGATCTTTCCAAGAGTCCAGAGGAGAAGAAAACAGCAACACAGTTACACAGCAAAAGAAGGCCTAAGTATGTGCTTGCTTTCTACCTGCACTTACATTGACGAGAAACATTTTATCCTGGATCATTATAAACTTAGGAAATGATAAATTTTAAAATGAAAAGTGTATTTTTATTTGAACATAAATGTACAGATTGGTTAAGAGTTCTGAATCAGATTTTCATGAGATGGTACCCATTTGCAATGACTAATAAAACCAAATGAAATTTTCTTACAGTTTGTAATTATTAATTTGGGGGTGTTGTATGTGTCAAAGGTATTAATCTATAATTAAGATAGCTAATAAAAAGTACTGAAATTGAACAAAGTAGAAGACAGCATTCAACGTTTTCAAACAAAACAGTAATGGATGGTGTTTTCCTTTGCTTTTAACTACCCATTTTTCTCATATTACTGTATGCATTCCTAATTTTCTAAGAGATAGAAATTTTCAAAATGAAGCTCATGTAGCTTCATGTTAAATGCCTGATAAAGTTATTTTTCTTGAAGCTGATTTTAGGGTTTAACTCAAGAGTTGTACATGGTGGATGAATCTTCCTCCAGTGAGCTCCAGCCTCAGCTCTACTGTAGAAAAAGCATGGCCCAGTGTTGTACATCTTTCCTATTAAAACATTAAAAACAAAATCCTTGGTCTGGATATTTATGTAAATTCTCTGATCTTATCATTAAAAGGTTCTTTCCTAACATGTCTTGAAATTTTAAATACTGGTGCTTTTAAAAAATACCTACTTAAGGAAAAGTTTAAGACTTTGAGGATAGATTTGATTTAGAATTACTCTTCAAGTAACATCTAATTTAAAATAGAAAATCATTTTCTATTATGAGGAGGAAGCTTTAGTCTATTGAGTCCTTTTGCTATAATTTTTGAATTCTATGGTTGGGGCTGCTATTAAATATTAAAATGCTACCAAAACCCCCCCCATGTTTTTAAAGAATTTGATTTTTGTTACATTTGTTATTCTCTACAGAATTCTGATTCTGGATTTTATGTGAGTGAATACTTTCTGTGTTTGTTTGAGTGAAAAAAAAATCTTCTATATATATGTTTTTTTTTTTGTTTGTTTTTTGAGACAGGGTTTCTCTGTGTAACCTTGGATGTCCTGGACTCACTCTGTAGATCAGGCTATCCTTGAACTCAGAGATCCACCTGCCTCTGCCTCCTGAATGCTAGGATTAAAGGCGTGCGCCACCATGCCCAACATCTTCACTATTTTTATGATAGTTTTATTCTGCTATGATTTTAAATTGTAAGTAATTTTTAGGCAGTTTCTTTGTTACCATGAACTGCGTTCATGTGTATGTGTTCATGTGTGTGTGTACATGTATGTGCATGCACAAACACTCCTATATATAGATGGATACATACATACATATATAGGGAGAGAGATTCATTGAATGAAAAAGAAAACTTTATGGAGGTTGGGTAGAGAATCTTGACTGTTTCTAGCAATGTTGGTTTTAGCCAATTACTGAAAAGCTACATTCTAAAGCCTTTTAAAGACTCATTGTTGCTGCTTTTTTTTTTTTGAAATTCTAGTCTACAGAAGAGTTAGTATGTAGAAATTATAGTTTATTTTTATGATAACTTATAATGTCAACTAACAGTAACTTGTCTTATGTGAATGTTCACAAATATACAAGAATAAGGTGAAATATGGATTCAAGATTGGTCAGGATCAATTTTGAATTATTAAGCATTTCACTCAGTTTGATTGTCTATAAAAACTTCAGAACTATATTTAATAGAATATGTGGGCCTCGCTATGGTGAAATCAAAGAAAAAGATATTGACTGGGGAAAACGCTGCGTGGATAAATTTGATATCATCGGAATTATTGGAGAAGGTACTTACGGACAAGTTTACAAGGCCAGGGACAAAGACACTGGTAAGAATGTTAAGTTTGGGGTTGAATGTGCTTACTTTCTGTTTTTCTTCTAATGTATAGTTTTATGATTTTCTGGCCGGGTGTGGTGGTGCATGCCTTTAATTCCAGCATTTGGGTGGCAGAGGCAGGCAGATCTCAAAAATAAAAAGAATTTCCAAAGAAGTAGAAATTCTTCATACTGTTGTTTAGTCTTAATTTTATTCTGTATGTGCATTTCTTATATATAAATTGGTACATGTGGGTATATAACAAAATTTTAAAAATGTTTCTTCAGCATTTGTAATATGCTGTATGGCAGGATTTAGGGATGTGTTCATTTTGTGGTGAATAATTATTAAACTGTTAATACCTAGGCAAAAGTGTTAGTAGTTTGTTTTAATTTTTCTTTTTGAGTGAGACAAGGTCTTAAGTATGTAGTCCAGGCTGCTTTGTATTTTGTGCCCCTCCCACCTTACCATCTTGAAGGTTGAGCTTACAGGCACGTGCCACCATGCTTGTCTTTAGGAGTAAGTTATTTTATATTAAGAAGAATGTAAAAATTTCCTTTTGGCCAATTTTCTCCCTTCTATAGAAATTACTCTTTGGATCAGATTCAGAAGCTTAAATATTCAGAATATTACTTTTTCAGAGCATAATCAGGAATCTGGGGGAGAGTTTTGAAATGCCCTCTCCAAGGAAAGTAGTTGTACTCGA
Source organism: Lophiomys imhausi (assembly GCA_907164525.1). NCBI lineage: Eukaryota > Metazoa > Chordata > Mammalia > Rodentia > Muridae > Lophiomys > Lophiomys imhausi. The sequence continues at coordinate 1,330,812 of CAJQZJ010000662.1, read as the reverse complement.
AGTCACAGTATGAAAGAAGTTAGGCATTTAACCAATTAATGCAGAGAGTTAGCTCCCCTCCCACCACTCAAGACAGAATTTCTCTGTGTAGTCCAGGCTGGTCTCAAACTCATAGATTTGCTGCCTCTCGAGTGCTGAGATTAAAGGTGTGTGTCACTACTGCCTTTCAGAACCACCATTTTTAAAACTTACAGTTACCTTTTAATATAAACTGAGATTAGAATTGACAGCTATTTGAGGCCATTTCATATCACCACATTATGATTAGTTATAATGAAAAGAGTTAGAAGATAGAGTAACCATTGATAATTATAATATTGTATTATCAATAAGATTAAATTATAACTTTCAAAAGCCTTAATGTAACGAAACATACATTATAGAAAGACGACATAAAAATAAAAAAAAAGAATTTTAGTGTTTAAAAAGATAAATTTTTTTTTCTTATTCCTTCCAAAGGAGTGGAATGGATATGCATATATGTGCCTTTATTATAGTGAATTTTTTCTTAAGCTGATTGATTCCTACCGTACTAAGTCTATGCATATTCCCAAGAAAACAAAACACCCTAAACTTCTACAATCTAAACTATTTCTGGACCTAAGCTTGCCATGTAATAATTTTGTATTTGTGTGTCTGTGATAGTGTTTGTGTGTGTCTGTGATACTGTGTATGTGTGTGATTAATTACATGGTGTCTGATACAAAACTCACACATAACCTAAATTATGTGGCAGTATGATGTAATGGAGATAGCATTTTTGAGACACTCTGAACCCCATTTTCACAACTAGATAATTGGTTAGTATGGGGAAGAAATGTTGGAGTATATTTTCTATTTAGAAAAGTGAGAGAATGAGAATATGAAAAGATAGTAATATGAATGAATATCCTGGATATATTGACTCTTCCTCCTTCATACAGAAAAGAATGATAATAAACTCACTCTTTACCTGTATTAATGGGGAGTATAAAACAATAAATACAGACCTACCTCATCCTAACCAATTCTATAGTGTTAAATGCAGTGTAATGGTCCATGATTTACTTGAGGTTAATTTCTTGAATTACAAATATTATTTAGTATGTTGGAAACTAAAATATAATTTGTGAATTATAATTTCAAAAGGTAGAAACAGAAATTATAAAACATTTAAATGAAGGAAAATGTTATAGTCTTTTGGTAGCTAATAACTTGGTTTTGTTTTACTGTGTAATAGGAGAAATGGTAGCCTTAAAAAAAGTGCGCCTGGATAATGAAAAGGAGGGCTTCCCAATTACAGCAATTAGAGAAATCAAAATTCTTCGGCAACTCACCCACCAAAGTATCATCAATATGAAGGAAATAGTGACTGATAAAGAAGATGCTTTGGATTTTAAGAAAGACAAAGGTATGTATGCAGATTTAGCACCAAGTCTTTGAATTCATGGTATTTTCCACTTGGAGATTTTATTACTAGATGATGGTCATTTGAGTATTAGGTAAAGAAAAATGTCCTCTAATGTCATGCCATTCATTTTAAGATTTAGTAGAGTTAAATAATTATGTCATATGCTTTAGTGTTCTTGAGGTTTGTCAGTCAGCTAAGTCGAATGTATTTACCAGTGCTAACAACCAAGTACTAAATAGCAACACTTTTTTGAGCCTTGATTTTATATATAAGAAATATATATAAAATCTTTACACTTTTTACTGATTGACAAAAGATATGAGTATATTTATACTTCATTTTTACATTATGAATGCTGTGAATACATAGCAGATATTTAAAGACGTATGTGAGGGTATGTGTGCTCATGTGTGTGTGTTATACATGCTTGTGCCCTTGAGCTGAGGCTAGAGAGGATACCAGGTTTCCTGCTCCATCATGTCCGTTTAATGCCCTTGAGAACAGAGCTTAGAACTGAACCTGGCATTATATTGGTAGCCAGCACCCCCACTGATCTTCCTGTCCCTACCTTCCCTAGAGCTGGGGTTACAGATGCATGTGACCCTTCCCAGTTTTTGATAAGTGTTCTGTGGTTTTGAACTTAAATCTTCATGTTTATTCTCTGAACCATCACCCCAGCACCTTTTGGTAAGCTTGTACCATATTTTTTAAAGTATGGGAGCAATGTTCTTAAATTTTTTTTTCCAGAAAGTTGATATATGGTTGCTTTTAGTTTAAAAAAAATACTACTGAGAAAAGTTTGACTTTTATAAAAAGTGGTTGTCATAGTGCATACATTAAATCTAATATAAAACAGACTTATTTGGAATGTGTCTTAGTTTCTTTTTTGTTGCTGTGATAAAATACTCTGGCCAAAAACAACTTAGAAGCTGAGAGGTTTATTTGGTTTACATTTCCAGGTTATGGTCTGAGGGAAGACAGGGCAGGAATTCATAGTAGAAACCATGGAGAAGTGTTGCTTGCTGGCTCACTTGCTAGCTCATGTTTAGCTAGTTATCTCACATAGCCCAGGGCCAACTGCCTAGAAAATGGTACTGCCACATTGGGCTAGGCCAGCGCATCTGTAAGAAATACAAACAGTGCTCCACAGACATTGCTATAGGCCATTTGGGTCTAGGCAGTTTCTCTTTCCTTCTCTCTCTCTCTCTCTCTCTCTCTCTCTCTCTCTCTCTGGTTTTGTTTTTTGTTTTTTGAGACAGGGTTTCTCTGTGTAGAAACCCTGGCTGTCCTGGACTCACTTTGTCAACCAGGCTGGGCTTGAGCTCACAGAGATCTGCCTGCCTCTGCCTCCCGACTGCTGGGATTAAAGGTGCACCACCACGCCCAGCAAAGGATACTTTAAAAAAAATTTTATTTTATGTGCATTGGTGTGTGTGACCTTTTTTTTTTAGATTCCTTGGAATTGAAGTTACAGCAGCTGTGAGCTGTCATATGGGTGCTGGGAATTGAACCTGGGTCCTCTGGAAGAGCAACTAGTGCTCTTAACTGTTGAGCCATCTCTCCAGCCCTACAAGGCAGTTTGTTAATAGAAGGTTTTCTCTTCCCATGTGACTGCTATATCAGTTTGACTATGAAAGTCAATCATCACACTTAGGTTATGATTGAAAACTGTACTTAGTCTCTTTACTGGGTGCATACACGGTCTTACTCTTCTGGGATGTACAGTTTTAAATAATTCATAGATCATATGGTAATTATTCTGTATAAATTACCTGTTTAAAAGTATTCCGTATGCAGTTAGAGCTCAGAATCATCTTAACTGTTACTTGTCACAATTTTTGTTGTCTGTAAAGCCCATATTTCTTATTAACTTGACATTTGACATGGCTTGCCATCTTAGCATATTTTATTGTTTCTGAATGCATAATGGAAAGGAAGGTACTTACTGGCTTGACATTAGGTACAGTATTGTGGGTTTGAGACTTAGTGACTTGTTGAGCATTGTGACCTTATTAGTAAGCTTTCTAACTCTTGTGAGCCTATTTCTTAAAAGGGCCATTATACAGCACTTACCATTTAGTAAAAATTGGACTGAGGACTTTAACCATGAAGTAGAATACAAATGTAATTTGTTTTGCCTTTATACCACATTGCAGACAGAATAGTATATTTGTTCTTTCTCTGACATGCCCTAAGTCTCCTGGTTTTCATCTGTGGGGTCACCTCTCTGCTTACCAATTTTGTTTGTTTTTTTTTTTGAGACAAGGTTTCTCTGCATAGCCCTGGCTGGCCTCGAACTCACAGAGATCTGCCTGCCTCTGCCTCCCTAGTGCTGAGATTAAAGGCATGTACCACCACTGCCCAGTGATACTTTTGATTATGCACTAAGCTTCAGTTACATTGGTCTTTGGGATCCACAAATATATAAGTAAACTTTGATGCCTTCGACTCGTTATGTGATGTTTTCCTTGTTATTTCTAACACACACACACACACACACACACACACACACACACATATATATTCCACACCCCTTCCCCACGCACACAGACATACCTTCACACCATATCTTTCAGAGAATGGTGTTATGGAATTGAAATTTGAAAGATGGATTTCTTGCTACTGAATATTACTTCATGCATTGGTGAAGGCCTTACTTTTCCAGTATTTCCAATTTGCACTAGATAGACACACAGTTTAAAATAACTCTGCCACTAAAATGATAAAAAAACTTCCCAATAACTAAAAATAACTATTTAGCTTATTATTTTCTTTACAAAAATGGGAGCTGTACCTATTTTGTTGTGACCCAACCAAGCACTATCAACCAGTAGAGAATTTGTTAAAATGATTAATTGCTGAGTGAATAAACGAGCTTAATTTTTAATACTGTGCAAACTTTTACTATTCCTGAAAAGGCTACTAGTAATTTGAAACAAGAGTTAATAGTCTTCTTTGTATTATGCTCTTGGTCATAATTTTTTTTGTCTTATTATACATTCTTGAAACCTCTTTTTATTCTATAGTGTACCCCATTTCACAAAACATAAATTTTCATAGACTTTGATGCCCACTTCAAGATATCCTTTATGATTCAGATTAAAAAGCATAAGAGTATACCTTAAAAAACAGTGCTCAGTACTGGAGATTACTGACGCGCACCCTGAGACAGCCGGTTCTCTCTTTGCAGCCATTGTACTGGAGATTACTGACGCGCACCCTGAGACAGCCGGTTCTCTCTTTGTAGCCATTGTGTGTTGATTGAGCTGTAAGGCTCTCAGGGTCAGTGTGTCAGTGCTGAGGACATAGGAGTACTTTTGTATTTGAAAATTTTATTGACAATCAAGGAAAGAAACTGGGTATAGTAGGGCATGCCTTTAATTCAAGCACTTGGGAAGCAGAGGCAGGTAGAGCTTTTTGAATATGGGGCCATCCTGGTCTACATAATGAGTTCCAGCTAGCCAGGGTTATATAGTGAGACATTGCCTTTAAGAAAATGAATGTACACCGTAGATTCACTGGACAAAGAAAGGGATGATTTATATCTTGATAGAATAGACAGTGTAAGGTTTCCTTACACTACTCAGAAGGAAGTACAACTTTAAAAGTGGGAATTGTTTATTTCTTGAAAATTTCTTCTAAGAGTTTTCGACCATGACTAATGAAGAGTTAACTGAAAGTGGGGATAAGGAAGGGCCACTGCTGTATTTTCTCAAATATATACCAGTACGCCCAAATGTGGGAACATAAGAAAATTGTTTAAACATACATGTCATCTAGGAAAAAGAAAGAGTATGTGTTCTTGTTGCTTCTATTTAACATCATACTTGATATTACAGCAATTGCACTAGAAAATGAAAGAAGATATCCAGATTAGAAAGGAAGAAGCAAGACCATTGTGTGTGTATGCACAAGACACAGTGTGTGCTTGTGCATATTATGGGCAAGATATAGAGCAAAAGATACAATTAGTTACGTTCACAGGCTAAAACATCTAAGAATGAATTGATGGAAAGTGTAAGGTTTGTAACTTGAAATCTGGGAAACATCCTTGAAAGAATATTAAAAAGTCTAAATAGAAATTATTCCTCAGAATTTTAGAGGAATTTCTCTATTGAGATAACACTCTTCCCAGTTATCCTCATAGTTATTGCAACCATTCTCAAAACTAGAGGGGCTTCTTTTAATTTTTTATTTTTTACATTTATTTCTTCACGTTACATCTCAGTCATAGTCCCCCCTCCCTCCTCATCCCACCCTGCTACTCGCTTCCCCCTCTCCCTCCTATCTGCTTTTTTTCTTTTAAATTTAAGGTGTATCTTTTCCCCCGAAACCACTCCCCCTTTTAGTCCAATAAAAGGCTCTTTTTCTTATAACAATAAATACAATACAAAACAATAAAGAATAATTAGGCCACAATTATAAAACTTATAAGGTATAACATACATTGCCAATGTCCAGTCCATACATTTTGGCAGTTGATATTAATACTCTATCATCTATCTATCTCAGTGAGTATAAAGTTCTATACCTGTTTGTTTGTTGGGAGGAAGGTGACATGGTGTGTGTATAGAGATCAGAGGACAAGTTCAGTGATAGTTGTTCTCTCCTGCCGCCATGTGGGTCCTGGAGAATCAAAGTCAGGTTATCAGGCTTGGCATCAGGCCTTCACCTGCTTAGCTATTTTTCTGTGCCACATGGATTTGTAAATACTGACAAGATTCTAATAGTTATATAAAAAGGAGATCTGGGATAGTCAGTAGGGTCTGTGAAGAAAAGAAGAAAGTTGAGTGCATTGAATTTAAATTGTACTTTACAGTTAAGGTGACCATACCTGACCCTACCATTAGAGTAAATTAATGATTAGCAAAAGAATTTAGAAGCTAGCAATAAGTTTTGTCACTCATAAATTAGTTTACCCTGGTATTTAGCTTAGACTAAAATACTACATGTTATTAGATGACATCGAAAGCAGTAAAGGAAATAAATAGTACATTAAACCTCAAGAGAATTAAATTGGACACTATAAAGTAATGAAAAGAGACTGGTGATGCTGTAATGTATGGAGAGAAAATGGGAACTGTCCAGGCAGCCACTGGTATGTCATTTTTTTAGTTTTGGAAGCTGCAGGCCCTGCACTTCCTATATAATCAGATATATTTATCCCTCTCAGGTCTCTGAGGTGGTTGAAGAATAGATAGCTAGAGTCTCATAGTTAAATTTTGAGTTGTTTAGGAATCAAGAGGGTGTTCTGGATCTAAGAAGATATTTTTAAAATTATGAGGCAAGTTAGTATGAAAGCTGAGTTAGATATAGAACTTTAAACTCATGGAGATGGTTAGATAGTAGAATGTTAAAGTCAGGTGCCAAATACATATGGACTGGACATTGGGAATGTATGCTAAGCCATATAACTCTTATAATCGTGGCGTATTTATTTCTGTTGTTTTGTATTGTATTTGTAGTTATAAGAAAAAGAAACATTATTTGGACTGAAAGGGAGAGCTGTTGGGGGGAAAAATAAATACCTTAAACTTAAAAAAAAAAAAAGAAGGGAAGAGGATGGGGGGGGTTGAGGGGGAGGAGGGTGGAAGGGTGGGACTGGAGGGGGGAGTAGGGAGGGGATTGTGATTGAGATGTAACTTGAAGAAATAAAAAATAAATTATTGGGATTGAAGGTGAAAGAGGCTGCTTGATGATGCATGTCTCTAGTCCAAATACTCTGGAGATAAGAGACAGGTGGATCTATGGAATGAGTTCCATACCAGACAGGTCAGCTTCGTGAGGCCTTGTCTCCAAATAAAAAATAAGAAAAGAAAGAAATGAAAAGACAGCATAGAATAGGAGACACTATTTGTTGACAGAGATCAGCCTGCCTCTGCCTCCCTAGTGAAAGGATTAAAGGCATGCGCTACCACGCCTGGCCTCTGTTATTATTAACATTTTTACAATTAAAAAAAAAACTCAGTATTTTCTTTCTTCCTTTGTACTTTGTTTTCCTCTTCTGAAAAAAAGGACATAATAATACATAGGTTTATTGTCATTTAATGTACTAATACAAATGAAGCACTTTGCAAGATAGTGAGTGATACAGTATATAGTATAGCTTAGTGGTAGGTTAATGAGAACAAATGAGATCACTAATAGAATCAGTTGTTTTTATTAGGAGGGAAGGTTTGAGATTTGAAGAAGTGAATAGTTTTACGTCTGTAGTACATCTTATTATATGGAGACCAGGCATTTAGTTATTTAAATCAGAAGTTAATTTTTAAAAATGGACCTTTTGAGGGCTGGAGAAGTGGCTCAGTGGGTAAAAACACTTGCTGTGCAACCATGAGTACTTGTTTGAATCCTCAGCACCTTGTAAATCCATGTATGTCTATGACCCCACCACAGGGCTTTTCACATTGGTATATTTAGACTTGAGTTCTTTGCTAAACATTGACACAGATGTGTGAGTTTGTTGTCCAGTCAGCCAAGCTGTCTGAAATAAGCTTCAGATTCAGTGAAAGCTCTTGTTGTAGGACGGTGAGGAAGACACTGATATCTTGCCTCATGCACACATACAGGCTCCCCCACCAACACACATACACACTTACATATACTATGCACACCCAAATACAGCCTTTTCTGAATGCTTAGACGTCTCTAATTATTAGTACTAAAAATTGTCAAAAATAAAAAACATGCTGACAAGATGGCTCAGCAGATAGAGATTGCATGTAAGGTGGGAACAGGTACAGAGGTGAGTTACAGAAGCCTAATAACCCAAGTTCCATCTCTGGGAGCCATGTGGTGGACAGAGAGAATGGACTTCCAGAGTTGTTCTCTCATCTCAGTACAAGTGCTATAAAAATGAATAATTACATGTCAAAATTTTTTTTTTGAGAAGCTTCAATCAAATCTAATAGCTGATAATAATTAACCCATTAGAAGGAAAGAGTTAGTGGTTGAAAAAAGGAACCAAATGAAGCAGGAAAGGTTTAATTAAAACATTTGAATATGCTGGGCAGTGGTGGCGTGTAACTTTTATTATTTTTGTTTTTTTTATTCAGTCCATTTTATTTTTAATGTACTTAATACCTCTATCTCCCTTCCAACCATTGTTCTTTCTAACCCTGCAACACTAGATGGGAGAGAATGAAAGTTAGAGGGTGAAGGGACATAGGTCTCTTCCTGCTGTTTAGGATCATTGGGTTCTTTGGGAGCAATACCAATCAATCTCAGTAGGTCTAGCAAACCAATGAATCAGGAAACAGCAGTAGGAAGAACAAGCAGTAGTTCAGGGGAACAGCAACATCTTATTTGTAGCCCTCTCTTCCTTCTTTGTAGCCCCCCTTTCTTTTTTGTAGCCCCTTTTTCTTCTTCTCCCAAGTCCTCACTGAGTTCACGTGCTGCAGCTGACTAAGCCACACCTCTGCTAGTTCATGAGGCAGTTAATAGTTTACACTTGAGGTCTTAACTGAAGTAACCTCACACCTGGATTAACACAAACATTCTCAAGCTTTTTTTTTTTTTTTGTAAACAAAACCATTACCACAGTGGCACATGCCTTTAATCCCAGCACTTGGGAGGGAGAGGCAGGTGGATCTCTCAGTTTAAGACCAACCTGGTCTACAAAGTGAGTTCCAGGACAGCCAGGACTTTTACAGAGAGACATCCTATCTCCAAAACCAACCAAAACAAAACAAAAATGATGGAATACAGCTGGGTGTTTGTGGCACATAACTTTAATCCCAGCACTTGGAAGGCAAAGGCAGGTGGATCTCTTGAGTTTCAGGGCAGCCTGGTCTACAGAGTGAGTTTCAGGACTGCTGGGGCTACACAGAGAAACCTAGTCTCAAAGAAAAAAAAAAAAACAAAAGATAAAGGGCATAAGTGAATATTAAGGGAATATATGCATATGCAGCCAATGCAAATAATACACCTTTTAGTGGCTTCTTGTTTGCTTTTGTTTCTAGGCACTGTATTTAACAAGTGTATGTTACTTGTTTACTTTTATGGAATTAAGGATGAAGTATGTTGCCTTCTACAAACAGATAATGTTTATATACCTTACACAGCCATTTAAAAAGAGATATTCTATAGTGCTATAATTTCAATGTATCTTATTCTGTTAGAGTTTTTTTTACATAGGTGTATTTAGACTGACTGTTCAGGGATTTACTAGAAAACATTGAGGTATTGATGTGTATATAGGACTTTCACAGGATACTTTTGTATCCTGTGACATAAATAGACTTCCTTAGTTAAATCATATAGCTAGCTTTTTTCCTGTTAATGATTACAGTCTACAAGAAAGCTTATTCCGATGTTTTCTTTTCTCTTTTTTTTTTTTTTTTGGTTTTTCGAGACAGGGTTTCTCTGTATAACAGCTCTGGCTGTCCTAGACTCACTTTGTAGACCAGGCTGGCCTCGAACTCACAGAGATCCGCCTACCTCTGCCTCCCAAGTGCTGGGATTAAAGGCGTGCGCCACCAACGCCTGGCTCCGATGTTTTATTTTCATGAGAACATTTTGAGTACTCATTTTACTGAAATCCAGTGCACTTTGGTGTAGAAATAATTAATCAAATTGTTTACCAGTATTTAGATTATTGTTAATTGATTGGCAGCTGTTAATCCTTAACCAGCCATTATAAATGAGCACTCATAAACACCACATGGATTTTAACAAGCCTTGGCCTGAATTGAGCAGTATTGGCCCATCTAAGCTAGCTCTTAATTCTATTCCACAAATACAACTCCATATATACATATATATACATATGTCCTCTTGGACTGCCATACTCTATGCTATGCGGATGTTCCTGGCTATGTGGAATGAGGTTTTTTTTTTTTTCTAACCCATGGTGTGTGACCTCCTCCTTCCTGCTCCTGGCTGGAATAAATTAATCCTCTGTATAAAACTCAGGGTTCCTGTTCTAATCTCAGGAAGTCCCGCCTTCCTATACTCTTTATGCCCGCTAATTGGCCATCAGCGACTTTTATTAAACAATCAAGAGAATGCCTCAGAAGGGGCGGTAACCAGATTTCACCATTGAAATTAGCCAATCAGAAGCAGTGTCATTAGATCTTTCCCTAACACTGTTGATTTTTCATCTGTCTATCTTCTAAGAAAATTTTCCCCATTTTGAGATTACACATTTTCATGCTTTTGCTCTTTTTTTTTTAAATAACATTTTGTGTGTGAGATAAGCATGTGTGTGTTGTGTGTGTGTGTTGTGCATGCATGTCTACCATGTTTGCTCATGCAGGTAGAGTCCAGAGGTTGCCCTTGGTGTCTTCCTTGGTGGCTGTTCACCCTCTCACCTGAGCCCAGATTCACCCATTTGTCTTGTCTGCTTTGCAGCTTGCTCCTGGGACCTTGTTTTGAAATCCCCAAGTGGTAGGGTCTTGTGTGGGTGAGCACAGTATTTGTGGCAGTGCCGGGGTCTGCACTCGAGTTGTCATGCTTGTGCGGTCAGTGCTTAGCTGGCTGAGTCATCTACCAGCCCCTTTACCTTCCTTCAGGTTGCCAGGGCATTTGACTTTTTCATACTGATTGTGTTGGATAGTTTTTATCAGCTTGGCACAATCTAAGATCACCTATAAAGAGGGAACCTTAAGAGAGAAAGTGCTTTCATCAGATGGCCTATGGGCCATTTTCTTGATTAATAATTGATGTTGGAGGGGCCAGTTCACTTTGAGTGCTACTACTGGGCAGGTGGTTTTGAGTTTCATAAAAAATCAGACTGGCCAGGCAGTGGTAATGTATGCTTTTAATCCTAGCACTCTGGGAAGCAGAGGCAGGCCGACTTCTGGTCTACCCAGGGAGTTTCAGGACAGCCAAGGCTACACAGAGAAACTTTGTCTGTGAGACAAAAGTCTCGAAAAACCAAAAAAAAAAAAAGGCAGACTGAGCAAGCCATGAAATGCAAGCGAGTAAGCATTACTTTTCTGTGGTTTCTGCTCGGTTCCTCCTCTAGGTTCCCACCTTGACTTCCTGCTTTGGCTTCCCCTAGTGATGATCTGTAACCTGTAGCCAAATAAACTCCTTCCTCCCCAAGTTTCTTTAAGGATTAGAATTTTTTTTTTTTTTTTTAAAGATTTATTTATTATGTATACAGTGTTCTGTCTGCAGGTATATCTGCAGGCCAGAAGAGGGCACCAGATTTCATTATGGATGGTTGTGAGCCACCATGTGGTTGCTGGGAATTGAACTCATGACCTCTGGAAGAGCAGCCAGTGCTCTTAACCGCTGAGCCATCTCTGAATTTTTTTTGTGTGTGTATCATTGTTATTTTCCCCCCATTGTTGTTTCCTACTTGCTTATTCTTAACTTTTTCTTTCCTATTCTTGTGGGCTTTTTTTTTTCCTTTAGTAATTTTTGCAGGGATGGGGATTTGTGGCAAAGGCCCCATCTTTTGAACATCCACAAGATCTCTTCCTATAAAGTTTTGGGAATATCCTGGACCAGTCTGACCAACAACTCAAGAGAGGGCTTCTCATGCCTGGGTGTTAGGGAGTTTTGTTAGAGGGTCAGTGGCTCTTGCCAGCCTAGATGGGGAAATTTCATTTAAACTATGTATGTGTGTTTATATGCTAACTTCATACCTTATATTTTTAGATAGGTAATAGTATGATTTCTTATGACTTTTTCAAATATTGTTACTGTTTAGAACCAGATTTTTTCTCCTTTTTTATATCTCTTCTTCCCCCCCCCCCACTTTCTTTGATTTTTGTGATGGGTGTCTCATCATGTACCTCTGGCTATCCTAGAACTCAGAGATCCACCCGCTTCTGTGGATCTCCAAAGTGCTGGGGTAAAGGCATGTGCCTATATGTTGCCATTCTGGGTCTGTTGTTAACCATTTAAACTTTAGAGTCATTTCATTGAAACCTACAGAGTGACTTGGTAGGGCTTTTATCAAGATTGTGTTAAATCTTCACATTAAGCAAGGAAGAATTAATGATATGTTGAGCCTACTATCTACATACAATGGATCATGTTTTCATTCATTTGGATTTGCAATTATTCCATTAGAAATTTGTAGTTTTTCCTTGGATGTGTTGAGTGTTTGCCTGCTTGCCTGCCTGCCTGCCTGTGTTTCTTTAGAGACAGGGTTTCTCTGTGTAGCCCTTACTGACCTGGAACTCTGGATCAGATTAGCCTCACGCTCAATAAATAGATCTGCCTGCCTCTGCCTCCTGGGTGCTAGGATTAAAGGCGTGGGCCAACCATGCCCAGCTCATGTTTTTAGTTTCAAATTATGGTTGTTTATTATTGTATGGAAAAAGTCTGTAGTTTTAAGTAATTGTGGGTGTGTGTGTGTGGGGGTTCTGATTCATTATTGCATCAAATTTTTCTTCTGCTTCCTTCTCTTCTCCTCTTTTAAAGCCTTGAAAAAAATGTTAACATTTTGTGATTGTTTTATGGTCCTTTGGATAGTCTACTTTTTTTGTATCTCCACCACCACCCTACACATTCACTTCTGAACATTCCTATTTACATATCTTTGTACTCAGTGATTCATTCTTTCCTTGGATGTGTTTGGTATATTTGATGAACTTCTGAAAGATATTTTTTTCCTTTTTTTAAAAGTAGAAACATTTTGTTTTTATTTTATAGGTGCTTTTTTTTTTAAATTTATTTATTTATTATGTATACATTATTTGCTCTACTTATATGCCCGGGCAGCAGACCTCAATGTAGATGGTTGTGAGCCACCATGTGGTTGCTGGGAATTGAACTCAGGACCTTTGGAAGAACACCCAGTGCTCTTAACCTCTGAGCCATCTCTCCAGCCCCTACAGATGCTTTTTAGAACAAAATCTTTAGCATAGACAACAAAGAAGAGTAATAGAGTTTGCTTTTACTTCATTGATTTCCAAAATTAATAAAATTACAAATATATATAAATATAAGATTCAAATTGTAGCACTCCTTTTCATGTGGAATATTGAAATAATAGTATTTCATTGGTAAGCCTTCCCTCCTTTGTCAAGCACTTTAGTGACTTACAAAGTATTCTCATATGTGCTGAGTTGATCTTGCACAAGAGGTGAGCAGAAAAGTCGTTGGCCATATCACACAGCAAGTAAAGAGTGTAAATTGAAGTGGTTTTAGGTCAATATGGGATACTGAAAAGACATTATTTTTGTTGCAGTGTTAAGAGTTCCAACATTGCCTTTAATTCTTAGAACTTGTATTTTTTACTTACAGTGCCCATCTATGGTGACATGTGCACTGTTTCAACTAGTGTTCCTAGCATATTAATCATAGCTCATGAAAGTTCCTGATGAGATAATTCTAATACATTTGTTATATTTACTTTTTATGTGGATGCCTATTGTGTTTCCTGAGACTGTGTTTTAATATTCCTTGTAAATTTTCTTTGAAATCCTAAATAAAGCATGATTGAAGAATTACTGAGGTACATAGGTCTTTAGTGTAAACTATTATGCTTACCTGGGTATCTATTTGGGCTATTTTAGTATTTGTTATACTTGTTAGTATTTGAGGCTAAAATTTCCTCTTGTTTTTTTGCTTGTCTTCCTAGTTGTTTTTTCAGTTTCTTTGAGGCTTTTTTTTTTCCGCTTTCTCTCTTTCTCTTTTAAATAAGGTATGAACATACACTTTTGATGCACTCTTTGGTCTTTCATCTATGAGGACTATTAATGGTATGGAATTGGGGGTAGGGTAACTATTATTTGTTTAGTCTTTAGCATATTTGTGCTCCAAGGCTATGATGTTCATAGGTACTTCTTAGTTGTGGCTGATTTTTCTCCCCTTTAATTAAGATAGAAACAGCTAGAGTATGCTACAGCGTTTTGGTTAGTTGAAGACTAAGAGGACTAACTCCAGGGGTGGAAGCTTCCAGGAAAACCTACCTGTCGGTTAGGCTCTGGGAAAAACTTTCTCTTAGTAAAGACAAGCCTTCATAAGAACAGGATGTTTTGGGCCAGTGATTTTCAACCTTCCTAATGCTGTGACCCTTTAACACCATACCTCATATTGTGGTGATGCCCAACCACAAAATTATTTTCATTGCTACTTCATAACTGTAATTTTGGCAGTTATTAATTATAATGTAAATAAATATCTCTGTTTTCCAATGGTCTTATGTGACCCTTGTGAAAAAGTCATTCAGCTTCCAACGGGGTCATGGCCCAAAGGTTGAGAACCACTACTCTGGACATATTGTCACAGTTCTTTTCCTCATTTTACTGGAGGCACAATGTGAACTTTTCTTCATGATCCTTTTGACGGAGGACTTCTAGTGATAAAAATCAATCTGGCTTGTTTCTCTAATTCAGAAACAGTAGTCTTGGTTCTTTGTCTCCTTACTGTTTTGTAGTGTTGACTGCTGGTTAGGGGTTGTTTTCCCCACTTTCAGCATAAGGAATTCTTCTCAACAGATGCATCTGTTTTTATTTCTTAGTTCTATAATTGATCTTTTTGCTTTTTGTGTTGGTGGATGTTGTTAGGACACTTTACCTTGCTATATCTGGGTATTCAGGTATCCTACTACCACTTACTAAGAAAACCATCCTACTGAGTGAAATATTTTTATGCTCTGTCTCTCTGTCTCCCTCTCTTTGTCTCTGTGGGGATGGATGAGTGCATGTATAGTGTAGGCACCTACCTCTCTGTTGGCTTTGTTGATTGCATGTGGAAACCAGAGGTCATTATCAGGTGCCATCTTCATTGCTGTCTACTTCAGTGTGTGAGACAGGACTTCTCACTGTAGTCAGTCAGGCAGTCTGACTGGCTAGTGAGCTACAGTGTATAAGCAGGATTTCTCACTGTAGTCAGTCAGGCAGTCTGACTGGCTAGTGAGCTCCAGGGTTCTGTTTCTTTCCACCTTCCCAACTTGCATTATGGATGTATATACTGTTTCTGGCATTTACACATGTGCTGGGGATCTGGACCCAGGTCCTCATACTTGCCTGTCACCTGAGATGTCTCCCAGTCCCAAAGTCTATTCTACAGTAAAAGATCTCTGTGTATTTGGAATCTCTCTTTAGATTTCCCAAATCACACTTAAATTACAGAAATGATTTACATTAGAGCCGTTGTTTATATATTTCTTTTGTCTTGCAGGTACTTTTGTTGCTCTCAGTTTCCTGTATGATGTATGTTTTAGGGGAAAAAACTTTCACTGATTGTATTTGTTACTTTTGCAGATAAAATATCACCAACAAAAAGAAAGTTGGGGGGGGAGTTTATTTTGACTTACAGTTCCTGAGGGAATACCTTCTAACATGGCGTGGGAGTGATCACATTTCATAGAGACACTGGAAGTAGTGAGACGGAAGTGAGACCAGGCTATAAAACCTCAAAGCCTTCCCTCATTGGTGTACTTACAAGATTCCACCTCTTAAAGATTCCAGAACCTTCCCAAACAGTGCTGTTAACTTGGCATCAAGTGTTCCCACATGAGCCTATGGGGTAATTTTATCATTTAAAACACAACATTGATAATTTTAGAAATTGGGCTTTTGCATAATTTACAAATTAATTTGAGAAGACTGGCATTTTTTATTCCCTTACACTCTTTTGTCTCTGTGTGCTTTTCTATCTTAATAAGGGAATTAAAATTTTTTATTTTATTTAATTAGCTATTAATAGGTTATATTTTATCTTTTAAATGATAACCATTTATTAATGACTATTGTATGCTACAAAAATTTTCTAAATGTTTACTGTTTTCTAATAATTTTCCACTGAACTATGGTTTCAGTTCAGTGTAGTGGAGAGCAGAATATCGTCTTGCCTTATATCTGTTCTTAGGTCTCTCATTCATTGCTACTTGATAGAATTATAATGGGAAACTTTCTATTTAAATTAAGACATTATCTAGTGATTCTGTTACAGAGTAAAACAACTTAATCAAGTTTCATAATTTTTAACTATTTTGTAGGTCATTTCAATGTATAACCAATTTATTTTAAGTTACTATTAAATATTTGTTTTTTTTATATTGGTATTTGTGTGCACATGCATACATTGGATGCTCATGGAAGCCAGAAAAGGATGTGTTCCCTGGAACTGTAATTACAGGCTGTTATGAGCCACTTGATAATGGGTGCTTGGAATTGAACTCAGGTCTTTTGCAAGAGCAACAAGGACTCTTAACCATTGTGGTATCTGTCTAGCCCATTATCCAGCATTACCATTTATATTACCATTAATATTATTAGTAGTATGTAACTGAGACAAAGTCTTGCTATATAATAACCTGTTTGGGCTTGCTTTTAAGATTGTTCTGTCTGTGCTGCATGTCTCCATAGCTAATACCTAACTGAGCATAGAATATTACTGAGATTATTTTATATTTATCTTACAGTAAGTATTAGAAATCTGGTGCACATTTTATACTTAAAAACAATTTTGGACTAAGCTCAGTAGCTACCTGTGGGCTAGTAACTAACTCTATGGGCTGTGCAATTTGAAATGAAACATATCTTCTAAGTTTACTTTTTTTTTCTCCCACAACTTTGTTAATATTATATACTCTACAGGCGTTTTTGTTAAAATGGCATATTGTCTATGTATTTGGAGTTGTAAAGAGGTTAAGCATCTTCAGTGTTGTTTTGGATACAGATTCTTTTGACTGTTGTAGGCTCCACTTCACCCTGACACAGAGCTGGGGATGACTTTGAGCATCTTTGCTGATGCTCCTCTTGAAGAACTCCCAGTGCCAGGGTTACAGACGCACACCACTATGTCAATCTGAGATCTAGTTTATTTCTCATCCTGCATTATGAGATGCACTTCTTTTGTGCTGGTGTATAAGGCCACCTTTTAATATTAAGGATGCTTACTTTGTTATGTCGCAGACAATATTTCCAAGTTGTATTTCCTCCATTGGTACTGTATTGTCTTGTAGTGGCATTCCTAAGTCATTGTTTAGTGGAATCTGTTAGTTACGTTTTCAGTAGCTTGTATGTGATGTAACTCCTTATCTCCCTGTGAATTATAATTTTATCTAAGTGAGTTTCTGTTATTTTTTCACTTACTTAAAATTGAAATTGCTGTTTCCTTAATTATTGGGTAAACATTTGTAATTGTTTTCTGGTGTGTATTTTATTTCACTGTTCTGTCTTTCTCTAAGTATGACAGGGCATATTAATTTCTTGTAGGGCAAAGTGTGTATTTTCAACAGTGTTTGGACGATGATCAGATACAGTTTCTTCAAGGTGAATTTTATAATTATTTTGTCAAGTTAAGTGCATACCTCTTCTCTCTCAGACAAAAGAATTAAATGTAACCACCAATCCTATTGAACTTATAGAGTTTTCTGTCTTGATGTTTACTTCTTGTTACAATTTAATTCTAGTCATTTGTATTTTTCTGCTACTGTAATACCATTAAAAATTTATTTTGAGAATGTATGTAGTGTATTTATGTGTGTGCATGCAGGGGGGCATGTGCCTGAGTATTCTCAAAAGCTGAAGGATGAAGGCTATCCTAACTGTATTCATGTAATTATTCCTTTGAGATAGATTCTCTTATTGAGCCTGAAGCTTGCCATTTCAGTATGCTGGTTAGTCAGTGAGTGTCCAGAATATCTCTCTTCACCCCCAACACAGTATAAACCCTCACAGCTGGCTTCTACGTGGGTGCTGGAGATTTGAACTCTGGTTTTCAGGTTTGTACAGCAAACACTCTTAGCCCTTACACCACCTCCACAATCCTTAAAACCTCCCTTTGATGAATTATGGTTGTGTGTATCGTTTTGTTTTCTGTGGATAGAAAATAATCAAGGCTTTTCTCTAATCTAACTATCCCCTCTATTCCTTTAGATTTTTTTTAGGAAGATAGTCATCTCATCTACCACTAACTAATTATATTTTCCTTCTGAATGTAATTTTTATCTTAAACTTTGCATATTAATGTCTACACAGAATTAGTAACCATGAAGATTTTTCTCTCATACAATGCCTAGCATTTTCCTATTAAATATGCCACTGGTTATTGTCTTCAGAGTGGTAATATAAGAAATTTTAAGAAAGTATCCTATTATATTATTTTTGAAAGTTCTTTGCTCTGTTTAAAGTGAGGAGCTCATTGTGAAATGTGTGTCTTATTTGGCATGATACTGATTTTTTTCACAGATGATGGCATGACTTTTGCTAATGTCTTGATTGATTGATTGATTGATTGTTTTGTTTTGTCGAGACAGGATTTCCTTGTATAGCTGTGGCTTTTCTAGAACTCACTCTGTAAAGCTTTACTTTATTTTTAATTTAGCTCTAGTTTCAGTTTATATGTGTTTTACTTAAAAGTTTTAAACACTAAACACTGATTGTATAAAGTTGTAATTCTTATACTTTCCAATATAGTCTTATATAAACAAATTGTGTCCAGTGAGAGCTTAATATAATTATGTGAAGATGACTTTGGTCTGTCTAAGCTCACATTCTTATATTAAAAGCAATTCTTTGAACAACTTTTTAATTTTCTTTGAACCATACAAATTTTATTCAATTTCTACTGAAAACAATTTGATATATGGAAGAACTTAATCAGATCAAAAACTGTAAACTGTGGAAATTAGCAGGGTTGACCTGTATCATAATGGCTTTCTGTAGAAGACCACTACTTTTGTTCATCTCCCACCCCCCCTTGGTTTCTTGAGGCAGGGTTTCTCTGTGTAATAACCTTGGCTATCCTGGACTCACTTTGTAGACCAGGCTGGCCTCCAATTTACAGAGATCCACCTGCCTCTGCCTCCCAAGTGCTGGGATTAAAGGTTTGCAGTTTTCTTGAGACATAGTTTTTGATACTAAGTTCTGAGAGAATAAGTGACTAAAATACTAAGTTCTGAGAGTCTTGCAAATAAGTGACAAAGTAACTTATTTTCAAGGGTTAAATCTCTCATGCTATATTTTATTACATTTTTTGAAACTCTAGATAGATTGTAGAAATAAAAGCCTTTAATATGTTAATTGTTCTCATTCTCAGGTGCATTTTACCTGGTGTTTGAATATATGGACCATGATCTAATGGGACTACTGGAATCAGGCTTGGTTCATTTTAATGAAAACCATATAAAATCTTTTATGAGACAGCTCATGGAAGGCCTCGATTATTGTCATAAGAAGAACTTTTTGCATAGAGATATTAAATGTTCAAATATCCTTCTAAATAATAGGTATGGATATGAGATTTAGTATTTAAAATGTTACTGTAATACATAACTTCCTATATATTCACTTAATTGCTTCACATTTCTTGGATAATGAGCAACAATCAGCTAGCATTGCCCCTACAGTTGTCCTCTGATTTGTAATGTAACACATCCTTTATGTTTGATTATTTTTTTTCCAGATGATGTCAAATGAATCTAATAATGAATACTATCATTTCAGCTATAGGTTATATACACATTTTTACTTTTTTTTTTTGAGATAGGCTTTCTTTGTGTAGTCTTGGCTATCCTAGAACTCACTCTGTAGACCAGGCTGGCCTTGAACTCACAGAGATCTTGCTGCCTCTACCTCCCAAGTCCTGAGATTAAAATGTTGTGTCATTACAGACAGTTCTGAATTGCCATGGGGGTGCTGGGATTTGAACCCTGATCTTTTGGAAGAACAGCCAGTACTCGTAACTCCTGAACCATTTCTCCAGTCCCATCTTTTTGTTTTTAAGCATGCATCAAATTAAAATTTTTTTTGATTTTATTTTTATTTTATGTGCAAGTTGTTTTGCTTGCATTTGTGTCTGTGCACAATGTGTATACAGTGTCCCTGGAGGCCAGAAGAGGGAGGGAGTTGGATACTCTGGAACTGGAGTTACAGATGTTTGTTAGTTACTATGTGGGTGCTGGGAACTGAGCCCTGCTTTCCTGAAAGAGTAGCCAGCATTCTTAGCTTCTGAGTCATTTCCTTATCCTTATCCCCACCTCCAAGCATTAACAGTTTTTACATGTGCTTTTAAAATATATATATAAGGCTTATGGTGAATATTTTCAGGAACAGCTTAATTCTCTTAGTACTATTTTTTTATGTTTGAATAAAACATGTATCACCTGGTTTTAAATGGTAGAAAATACTTTGTGCACCCTAGCCTTGTAGGAGCTAGATAATTAAACATAAATTTCAAACACTGTGACTTAGTTCTTGAGCATTATCTACTTGAATAAGTATTCCTATGTCTAGGTGTCACTGAGGTACTTTGGAAGTGGGAGCTGAAGCAGCACCTGAGGTACTGTTGTGGCAGCACCACTAAATAACAGTAGTGTGCTGGGCCCTGTTGGAGGACTATTCTAGACTATCCTCACTGTACCATCCTTGTAAGAGAACCCAGGGACCTAAGGCCCTGCATAAAATAAGGTAGTACTTGTCTAGATTATTTGAAATGTAAATGTTTTCTAAATAGTTGGTACACTATTATGTAGGAAATATTAACACACATGTCTACATCTTCAGGACAATATAGTCCTTCCAAAGTTTTGATCTAGAGCTGACTGAATCTGAAAAATAAGAACTTAGAGATATGAATGATTCAGTGAGCTCATAACAACAAGAAGAAACTATCCAATGCAAAATGCTAATTGTTACATTGTAAAATTTCCCACTGGTTAACCTTGCCAGTAGTATAGCAGTACAATGAATGAATTTATGTGTATTTTTATTTTTAATGTGTTTTCATTGAGCCCTAGGAAGAAAATAGAAGTATATATTATCAGATTCACGGTAGACTAATAGTTTTTTATTTTGTCTTATTTCTACCAGAGGACAGATAAAACTTGCAGATTTCGGACTTGCTCGTTTATATAGCTCAGAAGAAAGGTAAGAGTACTTTGAAACAAATTGCTGTAAGCACTAAGTTCAGTTTTAGAAGCTGTATTAGAATATTAATCTTTTAAATTTTATGTGTATGAATTTTTGGCCACATGTATGTATGTGTACCCCGTGCATGTCTTGTACCTGTGGAGTCAAAAGAGGGCCTTTGGGTCCCCTGAAATTGGAGTTACAAAAGGTTGTGAACTACCATGTGGGTGCTGGGAAATGAACCTAGGTTGTCTGAAAAAGCCACAAGTGCTCTTAACATGTTGAACTATGTCTCCTGTCCTGATTTTTGTTTTTTACACACAGACATTTATGTTTCCTGAATAATAAAAAAAATCCTTTTTGATATTTTAGTCTTATAATTTTGTATTCAATTTTTACATAAATTTGATTTTTAAATGGTAGATAAATTTGAATTCCTATTAAAATGTGTGAGTGCAGTGCACTTAAAATTTATGAAAACCAATGATTAAATTTTTAATGCAGATTTAGACACTGAGGGTCTTAATTGTATATTTAATAATGAATTTGGTATGTGCTTTATAAGTAGTATATTTGAACTATAAAACTGTCTTACTGTTTTAGACTTTACCTTTTTGTTTTTTGTTTTTATTTTACTTATATCTGCAGTAGTCTGTTTTTCCCAACTCCCTGGAACTATTTAAACAAGCAGTTGTGAGGAAGTTCAGTATATAAGATAGAGACAGATGGAGCTTCTCTGGCTAAAGTTGGGGTGTGTATATGACTGGCTCCCTTTGTGACTGGTAGTAAAGAAATGGGGCTTTTATAGAATTAATACAGATTTTCAAAATAAAATATTTTGTCGAAATAATCATTTTATGTAACTAAGCTGTTGGGTTGATTGGGTTTAATAAATGTAGTCAGTGTAGCCCATTTCTTTCCTGCTTTTTTTTTTTACATATTTTGTTTAGTTAAAAAGTCTTTGTGAATTAAGTGATGTTATCTTTTTTAAAAATTACTTTTTAATTGGTGCTTAAATTATATAATATACAGTATGTTGTTTTGAACTATGTATAACATAGTTGAATGGCTGAAGCAGGCTAATTAGCCAGTGCCTTATCACAGATACTGTTTTGATTGGTGGTTAAGAACACTTAAAATCTCTTCTAATTTTCAAGAAGATACTGAATTATTACTATGCTCATTGTATTAAGTTGTTTGATAATTATCTTGAATGTATTCCTATTATCTAACTACAAATTTTGTATTTTTTGACCAATTCCCGACCTTCAACACACAGCTCTTGGAAATTACCACTCTTGCTTTGTACTTTTTTTAATTGAATTTTTTAGCTTATATATATGCAAATGAGATCATGTGGTTTTTTTCTTCTGTGCCTGGCTTATATAACTTGATGTCCTTCATGTTCATGTTGTTACAACATGGAACACCACAGTATTTATTACTTTTTATGACTTATTTTATTAGAATGTTTTTCATACACTGTATTTTGCTCATAATCTTTCCACTTCCCCAACTCTGAGGTCTTCTCATCTCCCTATCTACCCAAATTTATGATATTCTAATATGCATATATGTGATACTTTGTTCATCAGTTCTTCTGTTGCTGGTTACATTCATTTGCAGCTTTGTTATTGTGAAGGACTGAATGACTTTAAGGTATGTGTTGACAGGGTCAAGGAACTATAGAGTTGAGGTTTTCAACTCTTATTTTTATATTTTAAGATAGAGACTCACTGTATAACCCAGGCTGGCCTTGAACTTAGTGACCCAACTAATTCTGCCTCTTCTCTAGTGTTGAAATTAAAGATGTAAGCCTCTACCTGGATCTAAAGTTTTAAATATTTCTACCATATAGTAATGTATCTTTCAGTAGAATTTGTCAAGTAAATGGTCTTAATGTTAGTTAATCTAAAGCATCACTTGAATAATAAATTTTAAAATTTCTAACTAATCTGACTATTCTTTGGGCAGTTTTGGTTAGTTAAGAATTCTAATTTCTTCCTCCCTCCCTCCCTCCCTCCCTCCCTCCCTCCCTCCCTTCCTTCCCTTTTTTTTTTTTTTTGGCGACAGGGTTTCTCTGTGTATCCCTCTCTGTCCTGAACTCACTTTGTAGACCAGGCTGGCCTAGAACTCAGAGATTTGTCTGCCTCTGTCTCCTAAGTGCTGGGATTAAAGGTGTGCGCCACCATCCCTGGATGGGATTCTATTTTCTTAATCCCTTGATATTTCACTGTAGTTATATTGTCCTTGTTGCAACTTCTCTGTCATCCTTGAATGTAAATCCCTTCTTATTTTTTGTTACGTTTTATCCATATTTGGATACACCTAATTAATTAAGCTTTTATGGCTAATAAGTTCTTTTTATTGAGGATACCCTTGTATATTTGGAATAGATGTTCCAGAAAAAATTTGTGCATGTGTATGTATGTATCTTGGACACTACATTGTTGTATTTCTCTAGTGATCCACCAGTCAGAAATATAAAGACACTGAGACCTTTTAATATTTTAAAGCTTAGGCCTTAGCTGGGCCCTCACATTGAGTTCCAAATGTAGAAATAAATTGTAGGTGTCTTTCTATGTGGACTCTTGCTCACAGATGATGAGAAGACTTACTGGATTTATTTAAGCTTTAAGTACTACATCTGGGCAGATAATCGTCTATTCTAACCCAACTATGCTGTCCTAACCTACTTCCCAGACACATGGCCCATACCTGCCAACTAGTCTTGCCCTGGCTGTTCCTGCTCCATCCGTGTCCTCATGGCAACCTTCTAGTGGCCTTCTCCTCCTCCCTCTACCTGGGTCCTCCTGGGATCTCAAGTCCTGCCTCCATTTCCTGCCCAAGCTTTAGGCTGATGAGCTCTTTTTTAACCAATCTGAGGTGATGGAGAACAGCTTTTACATAACATTGAGACAGGGATGCTTCATTCAATAAGACTATGCCCATGTCCCTCCTGTATCAGTATCTGAATACACAGTGCATAAGACCAGTCCCCAACACTACATAGATTTATATGTATTGTCAGAGGTGCAGCAGTTCACTGACATGATCTCTGTTGCTGTGGTCGATTGATGTAGGAATTTTTGATATAGAGGAATTTATAACCCTGTAATTTTGAATCTTAAAAGTTATGCATAGTAAGTTCTTTTGTTGGTTCAGTCAAATTAATAAACATTTTGTATCATTTTGTTTTATAAGCAAACATTCTATCTCTGAGGGATTTGCTCTTAGATATATCCCATTTTTGCATTTTTTAAAAAGTGTTTTTAAATCCACTGGAGAAAACTGCTTTCCCATAGGACAAAAAAAGTAGTTTCCCCCAAAATGAAATTAACTGCTTTTTCTAGAGGAAAAATTATAAAAGCACATTATGTATTACTGTCTTTAAGTTTGAAGAAAATAAAATCCATAGTCCTAAATTGAGAAACTTTGCTTGTAGTCTTTGCATTACCTTTTAACCTGTTGTAAAATCTTGTTTCTTGAGATAGGGTCTCACTATGTAATTTGGGTTGGCCTTGAACATATTTTGTAGTTCAGTTTGGCAAATTGAAAGGCCTCATGACGGTCCACCGTACCAGGGTCTCTGTGAAATCTTGGTTAGGCAAGTTAGTGAGGTTCGTGATTCTAAAAGTTATGATGATGGATTTAACATCTCCCAATTTGGGCTTGGAAGGAGATGGCTCAGTATTTGAGAGGACTTACTGATCTTGGAGAGGGCCCAGGTGTGTGTGGTTCCTAGCACCCACATGACACCTCACAGTTCCAGGGTTATCTTACCTGGTTCTAGCATTCATAGGCGTGCACATGGAACACATACAGATAGATATGCAGGGAAAATACTCATACATTCAAAACAAACTGATTTTTTTTTTTTTTTGCCCATGTCTGGGCTCAAAGTGTTGCTCAGTGGTAGAACACCTGTCTGGTGTGTTTGAGGCTGTGGGCTGAACCCACAGAAATACCCAAACAAAATGCTGCAAAGTTGTGACTTGCAAGGTACTCAAACAAATGAACAAACATATCTATTATGCTTCTAAAATTTGCCAGTATAAAAGAAATACTTACTTAAATTATAACCAAAATCTGCTGGATTTCTCTGTGATCCCATGAGAGGGGAAAGGGTTGGGGTTTAACACTTTTGCTAATACTCTTCCCAGGTAGAACATGTTAAAAGCAATGTTGCCATCTAGTGGCTATTCCTATCTTGCCATTTGTTCAGGGAATTTGTTGTAGAAATTATTCAGCATTACGGCTTGTTGTCCTTAAATCTAGGATTGTTTTAGATTTATTTTAATGTTTTATTTTTTATGTTTTAAAACATCAAATGTGTTTTTGGGAGAACAGGACCCTGACCTACAGAACTGTCCTAGTGCGCTACCGTGACCTTAGGGGTTCCTGGGTAATGCTGAGGATCTTTTGGGGGCTGGACACAAGAGTGTAACTGTGACAGTAAAACAAGTAACTACTACAGAGTGATATGCATAGAGTGAATAATACGCTTCAACAGTCTTCACAAATGAAAATCTTACTCAGGTCAATGACTTAATTGTGAAATCAAAATGAAATTGCAGTTCTTTTTTTCCTCATGCATTTTCCTTTTTGATTATGTAAAATGGGAAAGACAACTAAATTTTCTAGTAGTGCCCTGCTGTCCCATCCCCACCACCTCCTTGGGAATTTTACCCATGTTCTCACTACAAATCTAAATTTATAGTGTTGATATTGTTTCATATTATCAAGCATGTGTGTTGCACATCTCCACCAAGGTATTTGCATAACTTAAATTAAGCCATGTTACTTGCCCTGTTTACCACGATAGGAAAAAAAAATGGTGCAGTGTTTTCCTAGTTGTCCATTTATTTTCACACACATATATAAACCATACATATCCTTCTAAGCAATAGTCCCTCTTTAGTTCCTTTGTTTTCATGTTCTCTACTCCCATTCCTAGCCATTGCCATTTCCAGCCACACCCCTATGATAGATTTGTTGAACAAATTTCCTAAACATTCTACATTCTGAAATACCTTTGTGAATCTACATAAATTGTTTTTCTTTCACATGCAATTATATTTCTTGCATTTTCATTTTGAAAAATTTGGTATTTCAAGTGTTCAGTTAAGGTATGAACACCTTAGGAAATATGCCAGGAGCCACATGGGTATCACTGTTTGCATCTTTGATGTGTTCAGAGCCATGATTTTTTTTTTGTGTGTGCGTAGTGCTTTGGTATGCTATTATAGTTTTATAGCTATATAGCTTCTGGACACTAAAGAACTACAACCATGATTATTTGTTTGGCCTAAGCAACTGTTAATGTTTAGCACAGTACCTAATTCACTTTGCATTGCTTAAAGAAAGTGAGAAAAAGGAAGAAACTAACAAGATAAGTAGCTACTCTACCTTCATAATTATTTGAAGAGAAAGTCTTCTGAGATGGGTAGTATGTGTGTCTTTATTGTGCACAAGTTAAAATACAAGGGCTTTGGTTTATTCACACTGCCAGTACCCAATAGGAAATAAATCTGGAGTTTTGGACAGAAATACTGTTTTCTATAGTGCTTCCTGCTTAAGTAAGCCCTTGGATCTTGTGAAAGTATCTTCCAGGTAGAGAGCACTAGGGGCCTCATAAGGTTTCTTTAAAGGGTATCATTAGGCTAATAAACACGTTTGTACTAATTTGATAGCAAGGGTTTTCTGAATTTATTTTACTTATATGAGTGTTTTGTCTGCATGTATATGCACCACATCTGTGTATGTGCAGACCCCAAGGTGGTTAGAAGAGAGTGTTGGATATCTTGGAACTGAAAGTATAGATGGTTTTGAGCTACCATGTAGGTGCTGGGAAATGGACCTGGGTTCTCTGAAGAGCAGCCAGTGCTCTTAACCATTGAGCCATCTCGAGCCCCAGAATTTAACTGGCTTTGTCCTCCCACTCTCCAGTTATATATATGTTTTAACTTTAGTGTTCTCGAAGTAGATTAACAAATTATGGCATTTTCATTTTTTTCTCCCCCGATAGTCATGTTCAATTCTATTGTATTTAGGTAGGGTCAGAACTCCCTTAAATACCAAACTAGGCAGCTAAAAAAAATTATTTTGATATTAAGGTAAAGGCTTTTTAAGAGACACTCTGTTGTTGTTTGTTGCCTGTCCAGATATTGCTTCCCTAATTGGTAAAATGATAGTGTCCGCTGCCTTTTCAAAAACTGGTAACAGAGGCCAGAGATTAGTTTGGTAGTAAAGTACTTGCTCAGCATGCTCAGGTACAGGAATTAATTCCTAGCACCATTAAACAAACCCAGAGCCATCTATGATTTAGAGATGAAGGTACTTAAAGCAAAAGTGACAGGAGCTGACTTTTAGACTCTTATTTCTGAAGTATGTATACATTTAGTTTTGCCATACGTAAGAGCTTATTGGAGTTACTGTTCTAATTTAATGATAGAGGGAGTTTGTATATGTGTGTCTGTCTGTCTTTGATTAGAGTATGGAATTTGTTACTTAGAACTTTAATTATGGAAATAAATTGAAATAGTTCATTTCATATTGTCAGACTTTCCCTTTATAAGTGTGTAATACATACAACTAAATTTTTTTAGTGCTGTATTTTCAATAAAATGTTAATCTGACTTTTGTAAAAAGACAGGATTGACACTTAGAAGTAGATTTTTTTTTTGTTTAATTGATGAAGAAAAATACATATGTGTTGTCATGACTTTTCTAATTCTTTCTATGGTATAAACAAGATCTGTCATCTTTAGGATGTTGGCAATAGGTTACCAGACCTGGAAGTTTGAAAGGCTAATTTTTTTTTTAGGATTCTGGATTGCCAGTTATTTATGCATTTGGATTATCTCTTCAAATTGCAAGAATAATTTGAATTTCTTGTGTAAAAAGTAAAAAATACTCTGAACATAATTTCAGTCTCTTTACTTTGAACTTTACCTTTGTAAATATAATAACTTAATCGTAACATGTAACGTTCTCTTGATAATCCTATATAAACTGTTGAGTGATGTGGTTTGTGCAGTTGGCTTCAATGCCCTCTTAGCTTTCCTTATATTGAGATTTGCTTTTATGATTAAAGTCCTTTTGCCTGCATATTTTCTCAATGTTTGCTTTTTTATCATTAAACAGTAGAGTGGAAAATGTAGGGTATAGTAAGTACCCTTTTTGGAGGAGCAGAGATGGTGCACAATCAGAAGACCAACCTACTTTTTAAAAAATAATTGTTAGGGAGTTACTATATAACCCAGGCTGGCCTTGAACTGAAAATCCTCCTGTCTGTCAGCATACTGAGTGCTGGGATTTCAGGAATATTCCACCAACTTATTTTGTTAAAAGAGTGTTAAGAACATTAAAGCACCATTAACTTCTTCAAAAGTTTCTTGCTGTTTTTTCTCTCCAACTTGGTTTCTGTCTTCCTGCTCTAGAACATATAGATTTGCTTAGCCATTTCAGGGAGCTAAAGATTCAGTGTGGTTTGTAATAAAGCATTTTATGGCCCTTGTGTGAAGTAATGTGCTTTAATGATATCTTTTAAAACTCATTTGACTGTGCTTTGAAAGGTGAATTAGTGTTGAAAATCTGGAAGCAAGAACATTGCACTAAATTTTGATAAAAATATTGTGCGTAGAACTAGGCAGTGGAGTATTTGCTAGAGGTGAATTATGTGGAAAATTGCCTCTCCTAATTGTAAATGTATCCTGCTGCTTAAGCAGAAATCTTATAGGTAGGAGTGGAGACAGATTACCCACCACAGGTAATAGTTTCCAACTATTCTCCAGGAGAGGCAAAACCATTGTAAAAATTTAGTAATGGCATAAAGTACTATAATTTTTCACTTACTAATCTTAACTGATTATTGCTTAACTCAGTGCACCATTAATATTTAATTATAGCATTAGCTCAAATGGTGACTGTTTCATATATTCATCCAGAAACATGGTTGGAAGATTTGCTATCATTTACACATGCCTTCCAAGACTGTTGCCAGAAATATGGAAAGAGGGGTGATATTAAGAATAGGCTTTTAGCTCGAGTATTGCTGTTCCAGTGGAAAGCACTTCTTCACATGGCCACACCTCACTGCAGTGAGCCTGAGAAGTGTAGGGTACACAGTGGGGCCCGCTGCCATGGGAGGAGAAAGGAGCAAGTCCTAGAGGACAGCTGTCCTGTCACAAGTAGTGCTGTTTTCTGAGACAGGAAACAGGAAGAGTAAAACAATTTTCAGCAGAAGGTAACAAATTTATTTTTGAATGCTATGTGTAGGTTATTTATAGGTACTTAAAAATTTGAACATACAAGAGTAGACAAGTGGTTTTAGTAAAATTACAGCATCTATTGGGAAAATGAGTTTTATTTTTCAATATATATATGTTACAGAAATTTACATTTTTTCCCTTTCAAGGTAAAAAGGAATGCAAAAGTATGAAGGCAAAAGAAAAGAAAGGGCATGAGAAAGAACGTTTGTAATTATTGTTAGGTAGGTATAGCATGCCAGTCAATTAAAAGTATATACACATTCTTACTTTGACAGAGTGACCTAAGAAGTATACAAAGGCTTGGCATTAGAATTATAAAAGACAGACCAAATCCCTGTCTCATATCATGGAGCTCAGAGAAGTCAAAGGGTGTAAATAGTGATACAACTCAAATAAAACAGTGACAGTA
This sequence comes from Lophiomys imhausi, assembly GCA_907164525.1. Classification (NCBI taxonomy): domain Eukaryota; kingdom Metazoa; phylum Chordata; class Mammalia; order Rodentia; family Muridae; genus Lophiomys; species Lophiomys imhausi. The sequence continues at coordinate 1,300,977 of CAJQZJ010000662.1, read as the reverse complement.
GGGCTCTCGCAGTGGTGACAGTGACTGGAGAGATTTTCAGTAGCACAGTGAGGAGAGTCGTTTTTGAAGAAGTACATTGGAACTAAGATCTGAGGGTAAAGAAAGAGAATTTAATGACAACCCAGACAAAGACTATTCCAGTAGAAATTTAGCTGATGCTTAAGCATCCTAGTGTTTAAGACTGAAATTCTACAGTAGGGTAACAGGAATGAGATCCTCGGTGTACAGGCTTATTATAAGGCATAGGTAAGTTTTATTTATTTGTAGTGGGATGTGACCTGGTTCCTTTTTAAAACAAAATGTTTTTTAAAAACATGCCACTTTAGGGGGCTGGAAAGGTGGCTCAGAGCTTTTCTAGAGGTCCTGAGTTCAATTTCAAGCAGCCACATGGTGTCTTATAACCATATATAATGATATCTCATGCCCTGTTCTGGCCTGCAGGCATGCATACAGGCCAAACACTGTATACATAGTAAATAAATCTTAAAAAGAAAAAAAAGATGGCACTTTAGAGATGAAGAACTAATAGCTGTACTGTTGAAATAGTACCAGTAAACAGTAGTAGTAGCTCAGATTTGGCTTGTAGTTGTTGAAATTGTAAAAATATTGTTAGATTTAAGATGAGTTTGTTGGTGTTTCCTGGCTAGGTGTGATGGCATACTATCATGTTAGCAGTTGGGAGGCTGAGTCAGGAAGATTTTTAAGTTTGAGGCGTACCTGTGGGCTACATGGGGAGACCATGCCCATCCCCCACCCACAAGAGCGAATAAAGGCCCCTGGGTTATTCTGCTGCAGCTAGGTAGGTATTAACAGATTTCTCCTGAGTAGTTACCTTAAGGCGTTCCTTCTTGTCTCAAAAAATACTACAAATTATAGTATGAAAGAAATCACTGAAGATTTTATTATGTTTTGTTGGAGAAATTAAATATTCTAAATCTTGCTTAGGTGTATCCCTTTACATGAATCTTTTTGAATTTCATAGAGTGATCTTGTCAAACTTAAGATAGGGTACACCAGAACCAAATGTACCCCGCTGAACACATCTCCCCCAAGCTCTGGAATTCCTAGGACTGTATAGAAGAAAAGCATTGAAATATGTCAGCAAGCAACAAGTATCTGACAAAAACTAACATTTTGGAAATGCTTAGAATACAATTAACTGGCATAATAAATATTTTGTGATTCACTTAGAACTATATTTTGTGTAGTTTTGTGCTTAATTTTGAAAGTTGACTTCTAAATTTGATAAAGGCGGTTAACCAAACTTAAGCTAAATATGACTATGCAGCAAGTTACATAGAATCGACATATGGAGTGTAGACTAATCTGTTGTTGTTGTTTTGAGTCAGGGTTTCTCTGTGCAGCTCTTGCTGTCCTGGAACTTGCTCAGTAGACCAGGCTGGCCTCGAACTCACAGAGATCTGCCTCTTCTGCTTCCTGGGTGCTGGGATTAAAGACATGCACCACTATGCCTGGCATAAACTAATCTTTTGCGTAAGCACTCATTTTAAATGGAATGTTATCACTTGAATATATGTAGTTTCTCTGTTCTTTATTTTTAAATTTAAAATATTAGAGACTTACTAATTTAAATATTTCTTTGAGGGTAGTTACTCTAGTTTTCCGTCTTAACAGCCTAGGCTTCAAGTGCACATAGACCCTTGAAACAGTTTAAAAACTAGTTCTCATGTTTCCAAGCTTTCTGTCTCTGCCCAGTTGATTTGCATGTCACCTTATGTTACATTTAAGTGCTCTCTTTATGTTTGGGTTCATGAATGAGTGTTTAGAATTTTGAGTGAAGATAGAAAGTGTAGAGAGTTTAGGACAGTGGAAGCATGTTAAGATGAATTATTGAGAGTAGAGATTAGACTTTATGCATGCAGATTTTTTTTGTTGTGTTTCAAGGAATATATAGATGAGAAAAATTGGGAGGAATTTCCAAATTTAAAAGGAATTATGTTAAAGAAGAATGATTAAGCCCAGCTTTATTAGAGCAGCTATGGTTTAAATACTTTATATTATATGAAGATAACTGCTGCCAGAAATTAAGAAAAGTTACTAAGGAAAGTACTCTCAATTTTCATTTACTTCTTAGGCATTTTAGCCAGATGGGGTGGTATGAACCTGGCTCCCAGCTCTTAGAGTCAGAGGTAGGAAAGTCACTGGATACTCAAGGCCCCTATGGCTACAAAGCAAGTTCCCCGGCCAGCCAGGGCTGCTGGCTAGTGAGACTTTGCCTGAAATTAAAACTAAACCAAACCAAAAAAAAAAAAAAAAGAAAAAAGAAAAACTTGGACTCTTACTTGTTAGTTTTCGTTTTGATCAGTGTCAGCTGAAGTTTTTGGCTTTGGGAATATTGGTGCTCAAATTATTTAAGAGAAATTTGGCCAAGTTGGAGCAGAATTAGTTCAGATAGATCTTAGGCTTTCTGGAACTTCGGACCCATGGTTGCTAAAAGATAATTAATTGCTGGGTTACATTGTGTGCACTTTTCTCCCCATAGGAATCCAATCCAACCAGTCTCAAGTAAGTGAATGGGCTTGGAATACAACCTTCCTGGGGAATTTCCTGTCTGCCCTTGTAGTCCTTGTTTTTTGGAAGACATCTAAAAGAATGAGGTGTATACCTGATCCAATTATTCTGAGGTCTATACTTTAACCATAGGTCCTGATTTTTAAAGATCATCCTCATTCATATACATCATGTAGAATGCTACTATTGTCTGATGTTTAGAAATACTTTGCTGAAGCTGTGTGGTCTTTAATCACAGCACATGGGAGGCAGTGACAGGTAGATCTCTGAGTTCAAGGCCAGCCTAGTCTACAGAGCAAGTTCCAGGACAGCAGGCTACACAGAAAAACCCTGTGTCAAAAACCAAACAACCACTACCTTACCAAAGAAAGAAATATTTTGCTGCTGAATTTGTAGTGTGAGGATGGTAAACTTTATTATAACTTGGTTAGATTTAAGTAATCTCAGTTTATATATATATATATATATATATATATATATATATATATTCTTTCTGTAGTTTTCTGATAAAGCACCATACCTATTAGATCACAACTGCTTTTGTTTGTAGTCAATATCTACTTTATTTTCACCAACCAGAGTGTATCCAAATGTTTTAAATATTCTCAAAGATATCCCTAATTAAAAATTTTTGCTAGGGGTCGACTTTGATGGTACCCACTTTGAATCCTAGCACACGGAAAAGAAAAGAGGATCTCTGTAAGTTCAAGGCCAGCCTGGTCTATACATCAAGACCCTATCTTATCAAAACACAGCAAACGTTTGTTAGGGTCTTGGGTAAAGTACTTCCCTAGCATATGAGAGATCTTGAATTCAAATCTCAGATTCAAAACAAAAACAGTCACTTTGTTAAGTAATCTCAATTTGAATTACACTTTGTTATCTGTTAGTCCTTTGCCAAGTTTGTTAAAACAACCTATTGATGAATTAATCATTTTAAAAGTTTTTATGGAAAGAGAAAATATTACTCAGTAACTGAGTTGATGAATGATTTCTCTTTGACCAAGTTACAGTTAATAGCTAACTTATTTTTATATTCACATGTGAGGGAATTTATGCTGCTTGTATATTATGTGTTTTATGATTGTGTATTAAATACTTAGTTTTAATTAGGATAGTAGGATTGCTTTGATTATTCAAAGTAGTATTCCTGAGAGAATCTTTTACTACAACAAATGCTAACTTTAAGGTATGCTGTCTGTGTTTTGTTTTAGTCGCCCATACACTAACAAGGTCATTACTTTGTGGTATCGTCCACCTGAACTACTCTTGGGAGAAGAACGATACACACCAGCTATTGATGTGTGGAGCTGTGGGTAAGATGGGCATGTTGACTTATGGTACTAAAAAGCTTTGATAGTGAATTAAATTGAGAATATTTAGATAATGATGGCACCACTTTTCTCTATTAGGTGTATCCTTGGTGAACTCTTCACTAAAAAGCCTATTTTTCAAGCAAACCAGGAACTTGCACAGCTAGAACTAATAAGGTAAGATGGTGGTGACAGTTTTGGGAATGTATGATGTCATCCTCTACGGATATTGACTCATTTCAAGCTTCTCTCTTCAGGGGAGCAACATGGCTATCTTGAAGTCTACTGACTACTAAATATAGGACAAACTAGAGTGTGGCCCTGTGATACTCATTCCAGTCAAATTAAGGATCTTAAAGATGTTTTTGTTTTTTTCTTCTGTTTAGTTTGGTATTTTTGTGGCATGGATTAAAGAACTTAGTACATCATAGGACAGAGAAGGAAGAGTATTATGAGATAGGAGAGAATGCACGATTAACTACTTCATTCAGTGAACATATGATAAGTTTACATGTAAACTGTCTGTGCATACCAACATATATATATATATTAGCATTCACCATTTTTTGTAGGCTCTCAGGATATAGCTCACAAGCAGTTAACTCGTACACATTATGTGCATTATATAAACTTTGCATACAAGTCTCTCTTCATATTGCATTTTAAGGTCATTCTTTTTCTCTTTGCCCCTTTTGTTCTTTCTTTTGTTTTTTCCTTTGCCTATCAAGACAGGAATTCACATTGTAGTGCAGTCTAGGTAGCCCAGGCTGACCTTGAACTCTCCCAAGTCCTCCTGCCTTAGCCTCCCCAGTGGGATTGCAAGTATAAGACATCTCACCAAGCATTAAATTCTTTTTTTTTTTTTTAATAAAGTTGTTTGGTTTTCTCTATAACAGTGTAAATTTACAACTTACAATATTTTCATGGAAGTTTCAAAATGAGAATAAGGTGTTTTGGTAGAGAATTTGGAAGGAAACACAAATTTACAGCATTTTCCTTTCCTCAGTGAACAAAATAAATATAAAGCAGCAGACAGTAACCAGAGGATTCCCAACTTCATCTTAGAAATCTGAAAGATATCGTCCAGAAAGAGAGCACTTGATTCAAAGAAGAATGTCATGAGAGGGGAATTCTGCCTTTGGGGAAGTTCATTACAGTATTCGAGTTTGGCTGCCCTTTAGACCCCTAATCCCCTAGAAAAGGCCCTCAAACTTGAATATTGTTCTTCTCAGTGGTTAGATAAGATCATTATTATTTTTTCTTTTGCTATAGAGTACAGCAAGCAAACAAAAGTGTGTCAGAACCTCTTCTCTGGGGATAATGTGTCTACAGTCAGAAGTATCCCAGTCAGAACTAACACTGCTTCAATTCTAGGGTAGCCAGTTGTCTCATAAAATGGAAGCACATGTCCTAGACTTGACCCACTGGTGTCCACACATGGGAATTTTAATAAAATTACAATGAGTGTCTCAGTCTGTTTCCTTTTCATTACTGTCCAAATACCACAGACTAGATAATGTATATGGAATAAAAGTTATTCACCTCATGATTCTATAGGCTGGTAGTTCAAAGCTGAAAAGCTGTGGATGGCAGGGTCCTTTTTGTTAATATCAAATTCTGCAAAGTCACAAGGTGACACAAGGATCAACAGACAAAGCTAACCAAGAGGCTAGCTTGTTTAATAGAGATGGCCCTGCAGAAGCTCATTGAGTCCTCCTGACTCCCACCTAACAGAGTGTGCCCCCAACGAATTCCATTAATATGTGACTTTAGGGTTAAGTTCTAATGTATGAAATTTAAGAAACATGTAAAACCACAGCAGGCATGAGTTTACCAGGAACAAAGCAAGCTTTTATCTTTCCTTTGATATGACAGGGAAGTGAACTAGAATCAAGAATTGTTCGGTAATGGTAATAAACATCTGTGTTACTGGCTTATGTATTTACTGTACTTACTTTTTAGCGTTACTCTGTTGGTATGTGTACTTACACTTAAAAACAAGTTTACTGTATAACAGAATGCCATGTTGACTGACTGCAGCTTTATATCGCTCATTTTTACTGCCTCTCTTGATTGTACCAAGAGGTCACATGAAATGACTGGGCAAACAGTCAGTTCTCAGAACATATCCCAACTGCACATAGTATATGTAGAGGGAAACCAGTGAAGGATCATTCAGGTGACAAACTGAAGCACTAAGATAAAGCCCCGGGAATAAAAACACTTAATGAGCTAAAATACAGAAATATCTGAAACTTTATAAAGTCAAGATTTCATTTTGGGATGATTTACTTAATCTTTTTTTTTTTTTTTTTGGTTTTTCGAGACAGGGTTTCTCTGTGTAACAGCCCTGGCTGTCCTGGACTTGCTTTGTAGACCAGGCTGGCCTCGAACTCACAGAGATCCGCCTGCCTCTGCCTCCCAAGTGCTGGGATTAAAGGCGTGCGCCACCACGCCCGGCTGATTTACTTAATCTTTTAACAGTGAGAAAAGAAATGCAGCGAAATGAAGACTTTGATAGAGAAAATTACCTCAGATATGAAGAAAATCAAAACTATTGAGATTATTTAATTCACACACACACACACACACACACACACACACACACACACACACACAC
>CAJQZJ010000662.1:1221884-1294502 GCA_907164525.1 Lophiomys imhausi | reverse complement strand
CACACACACACACACACACACACACACACACACACACACACACACACCCTAAAACACATTAGAAAGCCCAAATGTATAAAATAGTGCTATCAAAATATCACTCAGAAGGCCCTCCATGTTAGTGGGTAAATTCTCACAAGTATTTCTAAAATCACTAGTTGTAATGTTCCTTAAACTGTTACATAAAATTTTTCTGACCTTATGTCATGTACTTTGATATTCTCCATTCCTCAGTAAATAGTATCTTGAAGACATGGCAAGCTAAAACAATGGGGTTAGTAGCCTGGAACTTTCTAGTAATGTTACATATTTATCCTACTCAGTTAAGGAGTGTGAATATCAAGAGGTGGGTGGATATTGATTTTTTTCTTAAAAGTTGATTTATGTAGTTTAACCTTAAAACATTGCTCACTAATTAGGGGTGAGCAACTAATTTCATGAGTGAAATACAAATAAAAACAAAAGATGGATTATCCTAAGCACATTGAAAATGTTTTTAATATCTGTATTTAAAAGAGATACAAAACAATAAAGAGATCAAAAAACTAAATATCATTGATGTGTTGTGGGTGTAGGTATGGTGTGTCCAAGTTAGTAATATGGAATTCTGTTCAGCAAAACCTCAAAATAAGTGTTTAAATTATGTATCTGTACGTTTTCTTTTAATATGGTTCCCTCTAAGCTTGTCTCTTGTTTAGTTGTTGGTGCTGATTTTGTTAGATACTGGGCTAGATAACATTACGGCTAGGCTTCAAGGTAAGCATTGTTCTAGTAGTTTCACCTGAATTATTTCAGTTTGACTTCTTATATCTCAAATGTCTTCTATTTACAGTTTAAAAAGCTGAACCTAAGAGAAGTAAATTTACCCAGGGTCTTTCAAATAATAAGTAGAAAAATTGAGCTTTGAATTAATCATTCTGTACATGCAAGAAACAAGACTTCTGGAACTTTTTATATAATATACATACATAAACAGTAATATTTGATAATCACAGTATGGAAATTTTCTATATTGAGATTTCTAAGGGAGATATTAGCAAACAGTACTCAAGTTTTAGTTAAGAACTTTATCATGATAAAATACATTGTATCTGTGTAAGAACTTTTCAGAGAACTAATGGAAAAATCTTAAATATAAATTAATTTATAACATTATTTATATTCTTCATCCCAAGAATACAAGAAAGCTTTAAGAAAAATGTCTTTTACTGTAATTTGTCATTTCAATTATGGAATAATAATCTTTTTTTTTTGACAGATTTGGATAGACATTTGCTGGGGAATGTAAGCTCCTTAAGTATAAAGGAATATTAAACATAGTAAAAATGTATATTATTAACAGCTAGAATAATGATTAAGGGTAAAATATTAGAGAAAAAAAGGAATGAAAAATTGCTTTCAAGTATATTGCTGTTTACTAGTGTTTTATATGTACAATGTCAGTTAGTAGTGAACCAGTACAAGATATGTATAGCTGGAAATAATTTGTATATAACATTCATATGTACATACATAGAATGTGTTGAATATGCCAGATAATCACCTAAAATTCCTGAGAACAAAAAGGTTGATTAAAATTATAAGATTAAAAGACTCACGATATGTTATGATATATTTGTCATATACTAATTTATAAAGAGAACAGTAGCTTTGAAAATGTGTACCAACTAGAAAATTCAGTGGCGTATGAGGACATGCCTCTAATAAAGTCACCAATATCTGTGGCCCTAGAATATTGAAAAAACATAAAATGTTCCTAAATATTTAAGATTTTAAAAACTGTTGGAGAGGGTATTGGAGATGACTCCTTGGTTAAAAGCATTTGCTGCTCTTACAGAAGGCCTGAGTTTGGTTCGCAGTACCCATGTCAGAGAGAGAACAATTACCTGTAATTACAACTCCAGGGGATATGATACACTCTTCTGACCTCCAGAGGGCACTATACTTATGTGCACACATGTTAAAACATCCATACAATATACATAATTAAAAGTTAAAATACTTTAAAAGAGGCTTTTTTTTAGATTGCTAGACTTTAAAGGGCTTTTTAAAATGGCAGTTAATCATATCTTTTTTTTTTTTTTTTTTTTTTTTTTTTGGTTTTTTGAGACAGGGTTTCTTTGTGTAGCCCTGGCTGTCCTGGATTCACTTTGTAGACCAGGCTGGCCTTGAACTCAGATCCACCTGCCTCTGCCTCCTGAGTGCTGGGATTAAAGAGTCTATCCTATCTTAAATGTTGTTTGCTTTTATGTTTATTTTTATTATTTTTAGTATGTGCATTTTTTCATGTAAATGTGGGTACTCAAAGAGTCCAGATGTGTCAGCTCCTTTGGAGCTAGAGTTACAGGTGGTTGTGAACCACCAGTTGTGGGGTCCTTTTATAGTTTATATATTTCAACATGTTTGATTTTCATATTGAGTATTTATAAAAGTTGCTTCAGATTTGATTCTATAACATTATTTAAAAAAAAAAAAAGGAAAGCCAAAAGAACTGTAGCAAGAAGTGTGAGTGTATCCGACAGCAAAAGTATACTGAAAGGTTGTGGACCTTGGAGTCTGCTAGTGCTGAACTCAGACACCAGGCTCGTGACTTCTTCCTGTCTGTGATGCTGTGAATTGGGCTCTTCACAGGGCCAACCACACACCTAGAGGATGCAGGGAATGCGTATACAGTCTGTCTGCCCAGTGCAGGCTTCCTGACTCCGCATCTGCAGCGATGCTGGATTATCTCTTCAGTCAGAAGCTGGGGTATATGCTGACGTGGTGCGTGTCCAGATTAAAAGTGAAAACTGATCAAGGAGAATTACTAATAAAAATGTGGTTTAAAGATTTACATTGCAATGACTTATTTTTAATTTGTTTTGTTCAAGAAAGTTCTGCTTGTGGATGTAACTCAGTAGGTGCTTGTCCATCATATAGTATGCTCTAGTTTCCATCTGCAGTATCAGTAAATGTGTAAACTAAACACAGTGTAATACACAAATACTTTTACATTATATATGTGTATATGTATGTATTCTAGGCAGATGGCTAGATCTGCATTAGAGATAGAATGGATTAAGAAGTGATGAAAAAAAAAGAAAAATATTGGTGGCAACAACATGGGATGAATGGGGACAAAAATTGTTTTTATGTGGACATAGACAAAGGTTCACAATTTTTGCGGTTGTTTATTTTGGTTTATTGAGACAGGGTCTCACTATGTAGTCCCTGGTGTCTGGGAAGTCTGTGGTGTAGACCAGGCAACCCTTGAACTTCGAGATCTGACTAGCTTTGTCTCCAAAGTGCTGGGTTAAAGGCCTGTGCTACCACGCCCAGCTAAAGGTTAAAGGTCTCAGGTCTAGATTGTTGATGAGTACAAAATCTAGACTACATTGCTTAGAAATAAAGAAAACATCCAGTTCTAGGATTAGTGGCGCACAGATTTAATCTTAACCACTGGGGCATCTCTCCAGCCCCTGGACCTCACTTTTGAGAACGACCGTTAGATTTAAATCCCATATAAAATACTAATGGAAAACATCCTATAAATACTTAAAAAAATCTTTGTAACTTTTAACTTCAGAAATACTTTTTTTTCCTATAAATTCTTTTGCAAACTGCTGTTATATGTAAATACTGATGCAAAAAATATAGAAAATAAATCATTATAAACCATAACAATGCAATAGTCCCTTTATTAAGCTTGAGTGATAATCTTCCTTTGAATATTATTCAAATATCCTTTGAATGCATATTATAAAATCTTTTAATGTAATTTGTGGCATTAGAATTGTAGGAAAATACAGGTGATGAGAGAGCTTCTAAAATTCAAAGTGACAAACTAAAAGTTAAAAGCTATAAAAATTAAAACTTAAAGAGAAGTAAGTGAATATGTACACAGGGTTGGGTGGTCGGAGGTGGAGGGAGGGGTGAAGGGGTGCATGAGTGTAGTGGTGGAGGGTTACTCTGCATCACTGGCTGACCTGGAATTAGATCAGATATATTGCCTCTGCTTGTCAAGAGCTGGGATTAAAGAGTGTGTACCATCTCATCTGGCTCTTAGTAGTGGAAATGTGGGGATTTTTGTATATGTTTGTGAATATATTTTGATGTGTATTCTGTGTTTCTCAACCAAGAGTTCATCAGCTTTCCCAGGGAGTAAGTTTAAAATACTCCTATTAAAGCCATAGACCAAAATTACTGTATAATGTGCCATCAGCAACATTTAGCAGTGTTTGAGAATTGCTAAATAATGTAACACTGCGTTGCATTACATTGTATGTATAGTAAATCTGTAAAGCCTCAAAATTGACTCTTTCCTATAGAAATATTTCCAGAGTAGCTTTTTAGAAAATGCAGTGGTCTAAAAACAATTAAAAAAAAAAAAAAAACGCTCCAGAAAACACACGTCTTATCTCAAAAATACATAAGACTGAGGGTAACAGATCATTTCTAGGTTAGAAATGAAGTTTAGATCATCAAGGTTCTCTCTAATGTCCTATGTTGCTGTTGGCTAGTAGCTTTAGTACTTACTTTCCAACAGCACATGTAATAAAACAATTGAAAGTCTTTAGCTTATGTTCATTGTTATAGGCTGCTACAGGCAGGTGCTAATTCATTTCATGGGTTGAAGTAAAATTGATCACTGATATACAGAAGAACAGATTCTTAAATTGTATATTTAGACTGATACTAAAGACAGGACTCAAACCTAATGTTTGTTTTCAGTCTGTCTGCATTATGCACTTGTAAAAGGCAGGTAAAACTTCACCACATAACCCTGGGTCTGTGCTTCCAGGCCATTTCCCTTCAACTACATAAATTCTAGCTATACTGATTTATTTAGTCTTCCTGTTATGTGTCTGTTCTTTAGTAGTTGAATGCCTTTGTCTGTTTTTTTTTTCTCTCTCTGTAAGATATTCTCTTATTCTCTTTCCCACCTGACTATGGTTTATCCTTGGAACTATGACCAAAAATCTTCATCTCTTCTCTCACTTAAATTTTCTTTTATATCAGCAGTTGAAAGTGCCCTTCATCTCTCTGTTCTAGTATACTCTATATTATTAATGTGTATCATTGTGCCTGGGACTAAGAGAAACAGCTAGGTGTATAATCAGAATACAAAAGATGAAGCAAGTACTAAAGAAACAAAACAAAACCAAGCATGTGAAGGAATGTCCATTCTTCACAGCCTTTGGGAAGAGAAGACCTTAATGGGTACATACTGATGAGGATACAGTTGCATAGAATCTAGAAAGAAATACAATTGCATAAATGAAGGGGTAGTATGTGGGAAGACATGCATTCTGAGAGGGCGTGAGGCTCGTGTGTGAGCTAGTGTCCTTTCGCGATCATATCAGATCTCATTCTCTGGGAGTTCAACATTTCCTAAGAGGTTTGCAAAATTGGGTTTTAAGCAGAAGAGACAAGAGTATACAGAAAATAAAGCATTAATAGTTGCAGTGATGGACCTACATTTCTGTTAAGATGTTAAGCCTTACTGACAGTTTTATTAGTGATTTACATATATTCCTCTGATTTTTATATACTAAAGCCTATTTCTCCAGTGTGATTACTTGAATGTTTATACCAAACTATTGAGGAATTTCAAGGCATAGAGTAGAAGAATTAAAATGTATAAATAAATACCCATAACCATTAGCACTGTGGAAACTGCAGAAGTGTATTTCAAGATTACTACCTTCGGAATCCTTTTGCTTGCATCTAGAGGCAATCTTTATATTTGGGTAGGAAGTCTGTTTCTGCTGTTACCATGAAGCTACATAATGTTTATGAGAGGAGATCATGTCAACACCCCAAAGCCAGAGTGAGAAATATACTAAATCTGCTTCCTTAATTTGTAACACAGGACACATACTGTAAACATCACCTATGTTTTAAGATTTTAATGGGAAGGTCTTTTAGCAGAATGAATGTATGTGTGGTAACTTTGGAAAATTTCAAATTAAATTGTGAAGACTAAATTATTTGAACTTTTAATTCATTATATTCAGGCTTTTGTGTCATTAATAACTAGTGGATTTTTAAACAATTGTATTTATTAGTTTTTGTATGAAGTTGTAATGATAAAATTCCTGTTTTTGTGTTGTTCAGCCGTATTTGTGGGAGTCCATGTCCTGCAGTGTGGCCTGATGTAATCAAACTGCCATATTTCAACACCATGAAACCAAAGAAGCAGTATCGGCGGAAGTTAAGAGAAGAATTTGTTTTGTAAGAAAGGGATACTTAAATATCCATACTGTATTGAATGGTTATTTTGAAGATATTTTGAGGTGTAAGGGTTTTTGTTTTTAATGTAATGCGAGCCAGATTTTCACAGGCTGGCCTTGAATTTCTCTGTGTAGCTGAGGATGGCCTTGATCTCCTGGTCTTGACTGCCCCACAAGTGCTGAGATCCTACGTGTGCCCTAGCACACACAGCTTAGAAGGTCATTTCTTAAGAATTCCAGATGTCATTCTAACCTGAGATAGACATTGCACCTGTTTTTCTAGGCTTTGTGTTGTGTATTTCCCTTTGCTGCATATAAAATGCCTTTCAACCTCATAGAGTCAGTGACTGGGTCATTAGGCTTTATTTGTGTACATGAAAAAAAATTAATAGTGTTGTAGATTTTATTGAAGCAGATTTCATATGACTTGAGCTTAGGTTTTTATTTTAGGAGGCTATTCAATTTTAAATTTATAACTGAATTGATCATAGAGTAATAAAAGATAGTTTGCTAAATTGTCCAGAATTGTATAACAATAATAGTTCTTGAAAAGAAAAATTGATACTTGTGTAGAGAACTGCAAACATTCTCTAACCAGTATTTCACTAGTACTTTAACTGATTACTAAATTAGTTTAAAAATATTTATCATGTGCGATTACCTATTTTCTTACAGTATTCTATAACAAGAGGTTATTAGTTAATAAAGTAATGAAGATTTTAACGATATAGGTAATTGAAGGAAAGGAGTTGGTATTTAAAGTATAATTTTAAATTAACTTTCAAATTTGATGTCAAATACTTTTTTTTAAAATAAGTGCTCACAGAAGCACAGAGTTTGTGTGAAGACTGTGCTTGACTTCTGTATCCTCTGGTGCTAGTATCCCTGCAGCTGCACTCGACTTATTTGATTACATGCTTGCCTTGGATCCCAGTAAGCGTTGCACTGCTGAGCAGGCTCTTCAGTGTGAGTTCCTACGAGATGTGGAACCCTCCAAAATGCCTCCACCAGAGTAAGTGACTTTCTTTATTTTAGAGTTCATATTTGCAGAATCTGGACAGCTTTGGAAACTTTTTAAATTAGTTGTCAGGATCAGAAGATATTTTATGCCTAAGTTGAAAGAGTTAGGTAAAGCATTAGAAACTTGCATAATATCATGTGCACATCAAGAATGTGGGTACTTGTGTATTGTTCAGTCTACCGTAGAACAGCCTCTACCATTTCTTTAACTGATTAAGGGTGTGATATGTTTCACCTCTAAGAGTCAGAACCCTGCTATGGTGGAGTGTGTCCGTCAGGGTTCAGCTTCTAGTGGTGCTGTTTTACCCAGAGCTTTTAGTTCGATGCTAAACTTAATCTTTACAACCCTCTACGGTAGGTATTATTATGTGAACCACTGCTTAACAGAGGAGGAAGCAGGCTCAAAGAGGTTAAAAAACTTGCCCAAGAACACAAATATGGTAAAGGGTGGTGCCAGCTCTCAAACTGAAGTCAGTTTAATAAGAAACAGAAGTTCTGAAAATATTCTGTGACATACCTTGCACAATAGAAAATCCGTATCATTATTTAAGACAGTGTTAGTATCAGAAGCATGCTTGGAATGATTCTTATCATGGAGGGGAAATGCAGTTTGGGGGATTAGAATAGCTATTTATAGCTTCTATAATTTGTCTAGGATTGATTGGGAAGAAGGCAGTTCATTTGCCTCTCCATGATAGGCTCTAAAATTTTGTAGGTATTTCCTTGGTAATTGTTAACATGATCAGCAGCATTAAAAGCAAGCCTGTTTCCAATAAAATACTTTGGTGTAATAATATTCACATATTTTAAGTGAATAGACATGGGCTTTAGAGTTCAAATCCTGGCTCTTCCACTTACCAATTCTATGGAGTTTATTTCCACAGGACTTGTCATGATAAGCTTTATTAAGATTTTATTGAACTATATATAAATGGCCCATGGAGTAAGTTTGAAAGTTCAAAAGTAACTATCATCTGACATGCAGAAGCCATTCAATAGGATTTCTGTTTCAGTTTTTGTTTTTGTTTGTTTTGTTTTACTTTTTACTTTTTTTGACTCAGTTTGATTGTGTACAGGCTGGCCTTGAACTCAAGATCCTCCTGTCTGTGCTTCTTGAGTGCTGGGATGCACACAACCACACCTAGATCAGACACCGTTGAACTAAGTGTTTAGCATTTATTCTTTTGTTTATTTAGAACATATCAGTAGTCTCCAAGTGGCTTGATTCTAGTAGCCTATAAAAGTTGTTTGGTTTGGGATTTTTTTTTGTTTGTTTTTAACTTTTGATCTTGACTTTTCACCTCTACAGAAAAGTAGAATAGTAAAATGAGCATTCATATATTCTTCACCTAGATTCAATAATTATTGGTGTGTGGACACATTCATTTTGCTACTTTATGAACTTTTTATGAAGCAGTTGAATATTAAATTGTTTCACGAATCTATAAAAACTGGAATTTTACTACACATACTTCTACTATAAAGCATAAAACATCATAATAACAGTGCATATTCAAATCTCTCCAGTAGCCCAGTAATTTACTTTCTTTTTTTTTTTTTTAACAAACTTTCTAGAGTCAGGATTGAACAGTTTGTTGAGAACTCACATAATTGTGTTTACTTAGTGTCTGTCTTTACTCTTTGCTCACTCTTAGAGAAGGTTTTGATGACACTGACTTCTCTTTTGGTGATGCATATCAAACTGAGGGCCTCAAGCATGCCAGGCAAGTGCTGCCACTAAGCAACATCTCCAGTCCCACCAAAGGCATTTTCTGAAAGCATTCCATAATCTGGATTTGATTGCTTTTCTATGATCAAGATTAGATTAATATTTTTAAGTGCAAGAATAATACCTCTAAGGTAACATGATTCCTGATAGAATACATCAACAGGACTGTAATATGAGTTTGTCCCATATTTGGTAGTGCTTATTCTAATCAATCCACATAACAGGATTGTAGTAAAACTGTATCAAGCTTATTTTCCGTTGATAAACTTCTAAAATCGAGTTTATAGACTGCAAAGATGTAATAATAGACTTTTACTTAACATTTTAAAGCATATTGTAGTTACATTACTCTTGTAAATGTATCCATTTGGGGTCTTAATGGCCTTTCAATTTGTATGGTCACTTAGAAGATGTTCAACATTTAGTCATTTTTCTGTTTCATCTTGAACTTCCATTATTTTTTTACATTTTTCTAATGTGACTAATATTATACTAATTGTGATATTATACTTTTTTGAGACAAGGGTATGTATGTAAATGACTATAATTTTAAAACATTTTATGATAACATACCATTTATGAATATTTATATATGATATTTGGTGCTATATTAGTAGTATACATTTTAGTATTTTAAAACCAGTGAATTTTGTTAAAAATGCAGTCTACTAGAAGTGATCAAGCTGAGATCTTTTTGTATAAGTGACTCGTGCAATAATTTACATTCCTCTGAATCAGACCTATTTACTATAGATTGAGATAAATTAACACATTAATTATAATTTTTTATTTTCATGAATGTTCTTCTGAATAAGCACTCACTGAAAGGAGTTGTTCACAGCTATATCACTGTCTTGAACTCCTTCTGCATTAAGTATTCACAAAAAAAAATGGGATTGGGGTGGGAGCAAATGCTCCGTGGTTAAGATCATTCGTTGGAGAGGACCTGGGCCTGGTTTCCAGAACCTAAATGGCGATTCACTGTGATCTAAAACCTCGCTTCTAGGAATTCAGTGCCCTCCTGACTTCTATGGACATCGAGCACACATACACAGGTTACACACACATATTTGCAGGCAAAGGACATACATCTAAAAAACAGAAAAAGTTAGGTCATTTGAAAAACCTTTCTCAGCCGGGTGGTGGTGGCGCACGCCTTTAATCCCAGCACTTGGGAGGCAGAGGCAGGCGGATCTCTGTGAGTTCGAGGCCAGCCTGGTCTACAAAGCGAGTCCAGGACAGCCAGAGCTGTTACACATAGAAACCCTGTCTCGAAAAACCAAAAAAAAAAAAAAAAAAAAAAAAAAAGAAAAACCTTTCTCTGCACGTCTCCTGACAGTAAGGAGGCCGTGTGACCTGCAAGCTTATTTAGACATTAGACATTAGTCATATTGACTTTGCCAGTTTTGTTCTATGACTTACAATGCTTGTAGGTTTTTTTTTCTTCTTATAAGCTCTGTAATTTTTGTCAAATGAGGCCCCGTAACTCAGACTTAATTTTTATCAGAATGTACTGTTTTCCATTAAAAAGTAAAGATAGCAGTAAACTTTAAGGGTATCCTATGACACTCTTATGGAATGTATGCTCTGAGATACATCACTAAAGCAGTCAGGACAAAGCTATAAGGGCATTTTTCTAGTATTTAAAAGTTGTGCAAACAATATATGATGCCCTCTATTTAATATATAAGAGAAGCTATGAAGTAGGGGTCGTATTCCTTTGAGAAATGCATGTATATATCAACCATTCTTGATGATTCTTTCAACCATAATCTAATTGTTGAAAAAGTTATTTTTCCAAAAATAATCAAATGTGTAAAAGTATTAAATCAGAAATAATTCCACTAATTTACAGTAGATGCTCTGTCAGCTTTTCTAATGTCTTTGTAACTTTAAAAGGTAATATATATATATATATATATATATATATATATGAATAAAAAGTGAGTTAGATGGCTGCTAGCCTATACCTTATTAGGAATATAAAAAGTATTAAGCACTCACACAGTAATATGACCATCTGTAATTAAAATAAATATTTCATGATATGATTTGATAAACACTTTTAGACAACTGCATGATGATCACTGATGTCAAACACAAATATAGTGCATACTTTGTAAGTGGCTCTGTCCAAGGATGCCCTGATATACATTAACATTTTACTTCTGTCCCCAGGAAATAAGCGATATTGTTAATCTCGTTTTTAAAGAAAAAGAAACCGAGATACAGAGGTCCAGTTACTGCCTGACAAGATAGCAAATAAGTGGCTGAGCCAGCATTTGAACCTTCAAGGAAGCACATACTTTTGGTTATCTGGAGAACATGCCTGATTTGTTTAGAGAATCAGCATCATTAATCTGTGCCATTTTAGATCATTGTAAGATTATGTTTATATATCATAGAGATGAGTATGAAGGTAATTCATAATGAATCTCTTTAAGTTGTGGGAGGGACTAAACAAATCCTTTACCTGGATTTCTTTGCTTTCCACAAGAGCACTGTATTTCTTGGCTGTTAGAATGGAAGAGGTTTTTATTTACCCTAATATGTAGTACTGTAGTAAATTTGAAATCAGCATCCCAACAGGCTAAAGCCCACATCATAAAACACAAACACATTCCCAGAAAGGAAAGTCTTTTGGAGGGTTTTTGATGCCTTAAAGCTTCCCAGTATCAATATTTCAAATTATCCCTTTGTTTGTTACTCCAGGAGGTTTTTACACGCTGAGGCAATGCACCATAGTAAGATGGCTGAGAGGTATGCCTTTGTTTTGTTTTCGGACCTCAGGTGCATAGACTTGGTTTAATCATAATCCTTGTGTCACTCATCATTGGTCCATGCATGGCTCTCTTTTATTTATTTTAGTTACTTTAATTAGTTATTTTAAATGTTAATAAGCAGCCATGAGCCTACCAAGCAAAAGCTAGAACCTTGAAAATAACCCACTTTAATCATATCATAACCCCTCCTTCTACCCACGTGTTCCCTTGCCGTCTTCTTCCCAAGGTAACCATCATTCCCGTTTCCTTATTCTTGTATATACTTTCTGTTGCCATCTGTATGTATTCATAAAAAAATTACATTTAAAAATGTAGTTGTTTTTCATTTTATACAAAGGTGTCATGCTGTTTTGTAATCCTGTGGAAATGACATTTTTTTATTAATATTATATTGCTAAGATTCAACCATTCTGTTGCATATGCCTTTATTTTATAATATGAGAAAGTAATTGTGGAAGAATTATTTACTTGAGCATGCAGGGCATTCTTCTAGTTCAGTCTTTGAATAGAGTACATGTGGCAATGAAGTCCCCTTAAAAAACCTCAGGTACACTCTTGGAAAGTCCTTGTGTACCTCTTGAGATACACATTCAAGTTGAGGACAGCAGGTACATACCACTAGGCATTGCTTAAAAGAATCTAGATATTCTGGGCAAGTTTATTAACCTTTCCAAGCCTTAATTTTCTCACCTTTAAGCTAGAGAAAAGTAATAGTAAGTTTCCATGGACTTTATTACTGGGATCAGAAAAAAACATTCATAAATCAAGTATTTTTGTCTTTAAGAAAAACTTATTTTCTAGTGTTCAGTGTTATAGAATTATATTAAGATGAAAAATTATTGTAGAAATAGAGGTAATTTTGATAGTTATTAATCACACAGAACTCTGTTGATGAGTAATAAGCTTCTGTGTGCCTGAATTATCTATTCTTGAGATTCATCTATGGAGTCAGTTTATTTCCAAAGCAATTGTTAATAGTAACAAATATGTGACTAAAAAGTGAAAAGATTTTACTAAAAAGTTTTGTTTGAGTCTTATGTCCTAGCCTTTACACTTTTTATTTATGTCTGGCTTCTATAAATATTGTGTTTCTGCATCCTTTTTCAAAAGGCCTGTTCAGTGTACAGTGTGCTATATGAACTGGTTTTAAAAGGTTATACTAAGGATAATAGCCAGCTTTTATTAATATATTCTTAATAGTTTTGATTAACAGTTATTTATTGATTATTCAGAAGACAAAAGTAGTTCATCTCTACAACAGAGTACTTGTACATACAAATGCACAGCAGCAGTGACTGTATGCACTTGGGATCAAGCCAGACAAAATCCCAGCATGGAGGGAAGGAGTTGGTCATGAAGGCCCATTTGCAGCTGAGAAAATACTGGCAATTAATGACTTCTGGGAAAGGGAGATTGATCTTTTTTTCTCCAGGGATATGGCCCCTTTAGAGTTTACCCATATTCCAGTAGGTAGTCCTTTACCCAGGTACATACTGGTAGCAGTAAGTGGATTTAGTGAGTTTTGAGAGAGAACACATGAAATCGGGAGGAAATAGAGGTTTAGGGGAGATAGGAATCTGAGTGGGGTGAAGGTGGGATATACTTAATCAACCACATTATATACATGAATAAAAAATTTAAACAATATAAAATTAGGACAAATAAATAAAAAAGAAAAATAATTAGTCCACCACTAAAGTTAAAACCTGAAGTATGATGGAATTTTACTAAATGTATGTATGGAGTTTTCCGGAAGATTTGTGGGAGGAGAATGGCTTTAGTGGTACATTGTAACATTAGTGTTTCTTGTTATGGCATTTGTGATTTAGTATTCGACTATCTTTTTCAGCCTTCCTTTGTGGCAAGATTGTCATGAATTATGGAGTAAAAAGAGAAGAAGACAGAAACAGATGGGAATGACTGATGATCTTTCCACAATCAAAGCCCCCAGAAAGGACCTGTCTCTGGGCTTAGATGACAGTAGAACTAACACACCCCAGGGTGTGCTGCCACCTGCTCAGTTGAAATCTCAAGGCAACTCGAATGCAGCACCTGGTCAGTAATGCTTCTGTAGGTTTTTTTGTTCACATTGCTCTTTGGCCTGTATTGAATGTGTTTGTAATGTTGTTAAAACATATTCTGGCAGAAAGGTGAGTATTAAAGCTTATTCAGTGAACTTGGCATTACTGTACTGCTTGTGCCAGCACAAAAGTTGCATGTCTTCTCATACTACAACAGTGTTAAGCAGTCTCATATTTATTTGTGATGATTGGTTAGATTTCTTTTTCCTGTTTCCCTAGTTCAGGAGTCAGGAGTATGCCTTTAACACTTGTCTATGAAGTTCAGTATTTTAATTACTATGGTTGCTTATAGAAAACACAGGATCACAGTGAAAATTGCAATAGAATTCTTTATCCCATTGATGGGTGTCTTTACTTCATTCTTACTAAGATACTGTATTTTAAAAGATTAGAACCTGCTATTTAGAAGGATACTTTATACCTAATTATTTCATTCACATCCATCCATCCCAAAGATCCACCCATCTCTGCCTCCCAAGGGCTGGGATTAAAGATGTATGCCACTATGCTTGGCTAGTTGACAGCTTAAAAAAAAAAATGAAGTCCCAGTTTCCCTCAAGAACCCAGAATCTGCCAGTTCTAGACTGAATATTGTACAGAAAAAATTAACTAGATGTGTCTTACTGGTAATGAATTAATATGCCATATGCATGTTTGTGTAGGTCTTTCTAAGGCTTAACTTAAAAAAAGTAATTTGAATAAAAGCAGAGATTTTTCTTATATTCTGTAAAATACTAGTTATAATTTCTAAACAGTTCTTTGCATAGTTAACTTCATTTTTGAAGTGGGATAGCATAATAAAGAATTCAGAAACTGCATTCAGAATTAAATTTCAGAATCCAGGGCCTTGGGCAAATTAACCACTCTTAGGATAATAGTAGATAATGTCTTATAAAGTGGTTGTGAGGGATAAAGATTACAAAATGCTTAGAAACTACCTGAAAGTGTTAGCAGTTGTCATCATTCATTTCTAACCCACACAATGATAGTTCCTGGATAAAATCTGTAGATGATGTCTGGTGGTAGTCTTGATTTGTTTTTGAAAAGTATACTCCTAAAGATGAATTTCCCAAATAGGTTATAATTTTATTTTTTGTCTTGATGTTGTAGTTAGATTTTGAATGTCATGATCGTGAATAGACTGAAGTGCCTTTTTCATATTGTTTTTTAAGCACTCCTCAAGTGTAATTTTAATACTGTGTAATGAAGACATTGTGGGGATTGGGAAAAGTGTTAATTATGGCAGTTCTAATTAATACATTTTGTCTTTAGTAATAACAGGCCCTGGACAGCCGTTAAACCACAGTGAATTGGCAATTCTTCTAAACCTACTACAGTCTAAATCAAGTGTTAATATGGCAGATTTTGTCCAAGTGTTGAACATTAAGGTAAACTCTGAGACGCAACAGCAGCTAAATAAAATAAACCTTCCTGCTGGAATTTTGGCAACAGGTGAGAAACAGACAGATCCATCAACACCACAGCAGGAGTCTTCAAAGTCCTTGGGAGGAGTTCAGCCTTCACAGACCATCCAGCCTAAAGTGGAAGCGGATGCTGCCCAGGCTGCTGTGCAGAGTGCATTTGCAGTTCTCTTGACTCAGTTAATAAAGGCCCAGCAGTCAAAACAGAAAGATGCCATGCTAGAGGAGAGGGAGAATGGATCAGGACACGAGGCTCCTTTACAACTCAGGCCACCCCTAGAACCCAGCACTCCAGGATCTGGTGAGTGATTGGCTAAGAGCTGCTGCTGTCTATGGCTTTCACTGTTCAGGTCACTGGTCACAGGTGGTTTCCTACTGTTAACTTCCTGGAGTAAATTGTTTAGCAAACTGTCCATGTATGATATTATTCATTATGAATACTATAGAATTTTTTTCTAAGTTAAATTTACAACAACCCTTCATTCTGAATACAAAAGGATGTGTATGTAGTAGTAATTTACTCCTCAAGCACTAAGTACAAGTGTGTGGAGTACCTTTGAAAAGCCGAATGGTGAATTTCTTTAGTGATCTTGTGTTTTTGCATTTAACATTTTGTCAGAGGTGGACTATCTGATCATTCTGAGTATTTCATTTCCCATGGTAGCTTCTGACTCTTTCTTGGCTTTGTTTTATGTAGGGCAAGATGACCTTGTCCAGCACCAAGAGAGGAGGATATTGGAGCTGACACCAGAACCAGACCGGCCTCGGATTTTGCCTCCTGATCAACGACCTCCTGAACCTCCTGAGCCACCGCCAGTCACTGAGGAGGACCTGGATTACCGGACAGAAAGCCAGCATGTACCTACCACTAGTTCTTTACTGACTGACCCACATGCTGGAGTGAAGGCAGCTCTCTTACAACTGCTTGCTCAGCATCAGCCCCAGGATGATCCCAAAAGAGAAGGTGGCATTGATTATTCCACAGGAGACACGTACGTGCCCACTTCAGACTATAAGGACAACTTTGGCTCTTCTTTCTCTGCTGCTTATGTTAGCAGCGAAGGTCGAGGAAGTAACTCTGCTACTGCACCATTAGAACCACGAAGTTTCCTTGGAAACTCAGATATTCAGTCTTTGGATAACTACAGTACTGCTTCATCTCACACTGGTGGTCCACCTCAAACTTCTGCCTTTTCCGAGTCATTTCCCACTTCAGTAGCTGGATATGGAGACATTTACCTCAATGCCGGCCCCATGTTGTTTAGTGGAGACAAGGACCATAGATTTGAATATAGCCATGGTCCTATTGCAGTCCTCACAAACAGCAACGACCCTTCCACAGGGCCAGAGAGTACTCATCCCTTGCCAGCAAAGATGCACAACTATAACTATGGTGGTAACTTACAGGAAAACCCAGGTGGCCCTAGCCTCATGCATGGACAGACCTGGACTTCTCCTGCCCAAGGACCTGGATACTCACAAGGATACAGGGGACATATTAGCACATCAGCTGGCAGAGGGCGAGGCAGAGGGTTACCATACTGAGTATCTGTTTTCCTCAGGCACATCATTTTTATCTGGAAAGACTTTTCTAGCTGCAATTTCGGCAGCAATCCAAGAGACTTGAATAATACTAATTCAACAACAGCTTTATTTTTATGTGGAAAAGGGTCTTGCATACAATAGTGAAAAAAAAACAAAAAAAAAACAACAAAAAATTTGCTTAAATTCATGCTGTTCTTACAACTAGCTCTATTGATTGTACATCATCACAAATTTTAGTTAACAATTTTAATTTGTATTCTTGCAGTTTTAAGTGGATGCTAACATTAGGGACATAATGCTTTTATGACCCTGTTGCAGACCTTCTGAACTATGCACACTTGTGCTTTTTTGTAAGTTTGGACCAACTTTTATGTAACAACCAACCCCTTCCCTCACCCCTCCAGTTTTACAGCAGTCAGAACGGGCACTGATTTATTTGGTATTTTATTTTTACAAAGCTACCTTTAGTCAAAGGTCACTGTCAGTCTTTGCACCTGCTTTCAGTGTTATTGTGAAAGGCGTACTTTGTGCTCATTTCCGAAAATAAAACACAACCTTTCTCTTGATGCAACAGTTTTATATTAAAAAATGGTCAACATTATTTTTGTTTTGTTTTTCAGGTTACCATAACCCAGCAAAATTCATTCAAATGAAATAGTGGTTTTTATATGAAAACTATGGGTAGGGCGGGGAGGGGTTGAGTAAGTGCCTTAACAGGTAAGCTTAAGGACTGAGGATGAAGTTAGTCTTTGCACCATTGTCTTGAAAGGGAGTCTGCATTGTGTTGAAGAGGCAGGAAGCTCTCAGTTTTTAGGAGTTGCCTAGTCAGTCTGTTAGGTCCATTCCCTCAGCCTATCACGCTGTCCTTTTCTGCCTGTCTTTTGGCTCTGTTAACTTTTACTGTTACCTTCTCTTGGTAGGGTGTAAGAGGAAAGAAAGGGAGAACTCAGTACCTTTTGTTACTTCTGGGAAGTACTAAGAGGTTTTTTTTTTTTTTTTTTTTTTTTTTAATCATTTAAGTGGCTGAAAATAATAGCTGAATGAGAATTTTAGAGTGCTCTTTTTCTTTCTGGCTGCCATACTGACCCACTTTCTATTTGGAGAGCAGGAGTTTTGAAGCAAGCTTATATAATGATTCACATAATAAATGTATTAAGATCACAGAAGGGTGGCAAACACAGCTATATTTTAAGTTATGTAATTATTTTAAGAAAAAGTCAAGTAGAAACGTCCTAGTAAAACAAAAAGAAAACTCGGGGAATACCTTCTCTCTTCCTTTCAATTCCGTGAAATTTACTGTAATTTCTGCCAGATTAGAGCAGTGCTATTAGGTCATTCTAATATTTTTTCTTCTATTTAAATCAACCAAGAAAGAATAACTGTAATGTTGTCAAATCTTACTATGTTTTATGCTCACACACAAAAAACTAAATTATATTTCTGGAAAGGAACCAAAGGTAAATAACCAGCATCTCCTCCATTGATAACAGAGAGTAGACTCTGGGAGGCTGAGTGTGCCAACTGACAATTTCAACTGTTCTAGTACATTTTTAATTGGAATCTTAAATAGGAAAAACTGTTACAAAAATCCAGTTTGACCTCGTGCCCTTTATCTGATTTGTGACCCTGCATTTAAAAATGATTCAAGAAACCTTATTGTTTAGTAACAGTAAGAATATTTTAAAGATAATTTTCCACTTTATGCCTATTAAATGAGTTTTCAGTTGACCATTTTATTTTTTGATGGTATTTTTGTTGTGAAAGAAAAAAATTAATGGGTGAAAAATATTTTGCTTTTATTTGAATACTGAGTACTAACAACTTATTAAAATATTAGAGGAAGTGAAATGTTTTTGAAATTTAGCAAAATATAGTATTCAAGTCTCTGAAATTTTAATATGGTGAGTCTTAGAGCTTCAGACTTTCCTATAAGTGACAGTATCTAAATTATTCTTATTCGTCACACTTGATATATCTGCTGGCCATAAGCAGCTAACTTAAAATTGAAACTATTTATGTGACATGAATAGCCTGTGTTTTAAAAATTAAATATTTTATATAAAATTGACCTGTGTTTGGATAGTTTTTCTAATTAAACATTTCAGATATACATCTATGTTGGGAATGGCTGGGAAGACAGGGAAATTAATGGCTTTGAAATAGAAAATTGGAACTACTACTTCTAATAACCTGTGTTTTCTCAGTGTAGCAACATCTTATGTATGTAGAAGAAAAGGGGATGCCAGTTAACTATAATGCAGTGCTGAGAGGCCAGTGGTTGCAGGATAATCCCAGACTCAGGGTGGTGTTATATGGAAAGATGTCTTACAACATGGTGAAGTACATCAGTGAAATATTAATACAATGCTAAGAGATAGTATTTCAGTTCAGTGAATTTGGATTAAGAACAGAGCTGAGAAATCACTAGTTATTTAAGTTATAATCTATAAAATGTAGATTTGGGTAGATCTGGGTAAAATCTAAAGTACAATAAAATACTAAGGTAGAAACAAGTTAGATTTCAGATAGAAAACAGGATTGACTTATGGGAAAAACATAATCTTGTGAAGTTTGTATGTCTCACATGAATTTTTCGTCCATGGAAACTTCAGTATGTCCAAAGTCTTCAATCGTTATCTGTTGGAAAATTGAAAATTTAAAGGAATAGTTCTAGAGAGTTAATTGATTAAACTGGATTGTGGAATGTGAAATGATGTGATAGTTTAATTGATTCCACTTCTGTTAGCATATTCATATGCCGGTTGCTAGTCTAGTTCTTGGGACACATTCATGATCATGGAGGACATTTAGCCACACATTGATGAGGCTGGTAGAATTTCTTTGAACAAATTATGCCTATGTGAATGTAAAATGGAAATTTGAATGGAGAAATAAGGCTTCACAAGGAAGTAAAGCCACAAATTCAGTGAAGGAAAGAAACCTTTAACTTGAATCTGGCTAGTTCATAAGAAGTACTAAGATTTGAGGAAAATGCATATGGTGTGGGTTACATGCTTCTAAACTGAGGTGGACTGCACTTGTTTGTGAAGGTTTTGGTGAATGTGCTGTGAGCCCACCCCAGCTCTGTTTTTCATACGAGGTTGTTTGAAGTGGAACTTAAACTACAGGGTTTGAACGCCAACTGTCTGGGATGCTGACTTTGCTATTTCAAGTTTGAACTAGACCTACTAGAAGCCCACAATGGGATGATTAATCTCTACAATACAGATGAAGAAAAGGCTTAGAAAGAGATTACTCTGGTTTAGTTTTGATAGCTAAAAGACTCCTGTGTATTTTCTATGGGCCACATGCAGTAATTCTGAGACCAAGTCATTAAAATGTTATTTCCTATTTGCACAGCAAGACTAGTTAGTATCAGGCTTACAAACAATTTGCAAGTAAGTCTTGCGATAGTTCTGTTATTTGAAATCATAAGTCTGCCACTTACCAAAGGGCTTCTCTTGTTGATTTTCTTAAATTATTAGAAGTTAGTACTAATAAGCTATTACATGGTCAGCTGAAGATACAAGAAATAAAAATTTTGATCAGAGTGGTAAGGACATACTGTTGGCTTCGACTCATCAGAATTTTCTAGATTCTATTAAAATGAGGGTATGCAGTGAATCTTTCAATCCCTCCTGCCTAGTTTGCTGTAAAGTATTATATTCCTGTGCAGGAATTTTATGTTTCATAGTTAAGTCTAATGTATAGGCCATTTGTTTCTAAAAGGGCAAAAGAAAGGTTGTATTTGATAGTCTCTAAATAAACTTCCATAAGAATTCCAGGCCATTTTTTAAAGCATTATTTTCTCTCTGTGTATATTCAAAACCGACTCATTGAAAAGACCACACATGACTTACTGTGCCATGGTTTTTTTTCTTGGTGGGGGGTGAGGGTGGCTGTTGGGCAGAGCTTAGAACCTAGACACACTTTGCCCTTCCCCTTTCACATAGTTGTCTTTAGGAACAAGAACACTGGAGAGGGGTGATTGTTTGTTAATGTTTGGTAATCTGGCCTGCATAACATTTTATTTCTATTGCACTGACGGTAGCCCTTGGTGACCTAAACCTATGTATTTTCAAGAGTACCTGTCTTTGGGAAGTCTTATTATACATAAATTTAAATGTTTTCTGTAGTTAACTCTTAATTGTTTTTCTTGTAGTTTGTCTTTAGAGACCCTTTTGGTACTCTGAGACTTTTAAGTACATATACAAGTTCTGTGCTCTTTTCTGGTGTTCTAGTTTAATTCTAACCCTACCTAGAATTTATTTTGTTAGATATAGTGAGGCAAGGAGGATTCAGTTTTATGCCTTTTTCTGGAGCCTATGTTTAGTCATATCAATAAGTTTTCCCTCTAGTTTTTGTCTTCTATTCTGAGGTTTATATGATGTTCCATCTTCATCTTTCTGTTCTCTTTAGGGGTCTGTATCTATGTATACATGGGTATACTGGGGGTTGAATTCTGAACTCTGCACATTAGGAAAGTGCTTTGCCATGGAGGTACAGCCTGTGTGGATAGGTTCACTTTATTAGCTGGGGATGTAGCTCATTTGATAGTGCTCAGCTAGCATGCCCAAAGCCTCAGGGTTAATCTCCAGCACTGGCATAAGGTGCATGTGGCACACTGGACAAGGTGGGTGTGTGTGTGTGTGTGGGGGGGGGATCCAGGAGGATCAGAAGTTCCTGAGGCCATCCTGGCTACATGAAGACCCTCCATTTAAGCAAAACAAAACATCAACAACAAAAACCTTTAAATTTGTTTCCTTTTCCATTTTCTGTTCCTATCTCTCTATCACTTTACCCTTATCCATTTTAGTTGAAAATACATTCAGTCAAACTTTAAAGGGAACTTGCCATTTAGAAGGTAGTAATTTGTTATGTTCCCCTTCTAAGTTGCAAATTTCATTTGTTTTTTTCTTTTTCTTTTTTTGCAGATTATGTTTTGTTGCTTTTAGAAACAGACTCATAAGTATTGTGAGGGTTATGGGTCTTTACACATGAGTGCAGGTGCCCTTAAGGCCAGCTGTTGGATCCCCTTGAACTGGAATTACAGGCAGTTGTGAGCTGTTTGGTATGAGTGCTGGGAATAGAATTTGGGTGCTCTGCAAAAACAGTACTTGGTAACAATCACTGATCATCTTTCCATCACCAGTATTGCAATATTTTAAGCTTAACTCTTTATAGGAAAGTTATATAAAAATAAAAATCTAGCCATGCTGCCTAGGTAACATTTTTTAAATAGTTTTAAGTTGATATATCTTGTCTGATTTTATGAATGTCTAATTTTTAGAATTTTGGACTTCATGCATAAACAGATTAAGGATTAGCTACTTAACGTGAATTTTTTCTATTCATAAGGCATATTTAATAGGATCAGGTTAAATTTCTTAACAATGTTTACATGGATTTTCTCTTTTAAAAGACACCACCCTGTCCTGATAGACATCAATTAATAAGACATAATAATAGGCCATTCTTTTAAAATTTTAATATTGCTGTGTACTACTGACAAAGTATTTAAGATTCTGTATCTGTGTTTACTAAGGCAGGCATTGATTAACATATAGTGGCTCATTGGTAGAATAAGTTGGAATGCTATTTTATTTAAAATATATGTCCTGAGAGTGAACAGTTGATATAGCTAAAGGTGTTCTATTTCTAACTTGTAATGCCAGCTCTTTCCTTAGTTTTCTTCTCCATGTGTGTTCTCCATCAGGCCAGGGTCCAGTTTCTAACATCAGTCTTGGGAAATTTTCATTTTCTGAAAAATTATATATTCTGTGATTGGGTGAACAGTTAGCATGCAGATGCACATAACATCTGTTTTTAAGCATATTAATATCGTCAGGTTTTTCTGGGGTGGGAGATCTATTTCTTGTCATTTTGATATGGAGTCTTTTAAGTTCTGTTGTTCATACTGGTCTTGAACTTATGAGCTCCAGTAACCTCCACTTAGCGTCTAGATGAGCTGGGACTCCTTGTTTGTCATTTTACTCAGCATTGTGTTTTGCTGTTTTTTTTCTAGCTCTTATTTTTTTCATAAATTTTCCTAATCTACTTTCGTTCTCTCACTATTCATGTATAATTTATGTTCTAATTTATTACACTATTTGGTTTTGGTACTTACTCAATTTCATTTTATTCCTGCTTTGTTAGCTGAGAATTAATTCTCTTCAAAAATTGACAGGGGGCATTTTTTTTTTAATGTTTATTACTTCAAGTTACATCTCCATCACAGTGCTCTCTTTCCACCCCCTCACAGTCCCACCATTCCACACTCTCCCTCCTCTCACACCTATCCTCCTCTGGAGTGGAGTGTCCCTACATATCAGGCCTCCCGTTTCAGCAGTCACATGAGGGCTAAAGAGCTTCCTCTTGCACTGGGTGGAGGGGGGGGGGCTACATGGCAGCACCACTAGGGCAAAGTGTCTCACCACCAGGTAACAAAGTCAATGTTCCTGATCTTTTTGGTGTGTTGGTTGTAGTATAGTTATCCTGTACTATATGGCTAACATCCGATTATAAGTGAATAGATGCCATGTGCATCTTTCTGAGTCCAGGTTAGCTCACTCAGGATGAGCTTCTCTAGTTCCATCCATTTGGCTGCAAATTGCATGATTTCGTTGTTTCTGATGGCTGAATAGTATTCCATTGTGTAAATGTACCACAGTTTTAAAAAATCCATTTGTCGGTTGAGGAACATCTGGGCTCTTTCCAGTTTCTAGCTATTACAAATAAGGCTGCTATGAACATAGATGAAGAAATGTCCTTGTGGTTTGTTGAGGTATCATTTGGATGTATACCCAGAAGTGGTATGGCTGGGTCTTGAGGTAGAGCTATTCCAAGTTTTCTAAGAAATCGCCAGACTGATTTCCATAGTGGTTGTACAAGTTTGCACTCCCACCAGCAATGCAGGAGTGTTCCCCTTTCCCCACAACCTCGCCAGCATGTGCTGTCATTTGTGTTTTTGATCTTAGCCATTCTGACAGGTGTGAGATGGAATCTCTTGATTTCTCTGATGATTAAGGATGTTGAGCATTTCTTCAAGTGTCTCTCCACCATTAGAGATTCCTCTTTTGTGAATTTGTTTAGCTGTTCCCTTTATGATTGGATTATTTGGTTTCTTGGTGTTTAATTTCTTCAGTTCTTTATAAATTATGAATATTAGTCCTCTGTCAGTTGTGGGGTTGGTGAAGATATTTTCCCCAATCTGTAGGTTGCCGTTTTGTTCGAATGACTAATAGAAACTTTTCAGTTTCATGAGGTCCCATTTACTAATTGTTGGTTTTAAAGCCTGAGCTAATGATCTGTTCAGGAAGTTTTCACCTGTGCCAATGAGTTTGAGGCTTTTCCCCACTTTCTCTTCTATTAGATTTAATGTGTCAGGCTTTATGTTAAGGTCTTTGATCCATTTAGACTTAAGTTTTGTGCAAGGTGATAAATATAGGTGTATCTGCATTCTTTTACATGTCGACATTCAGTTAGACCAATCCTCAACATCAATGGCCTCAACTCCTCAATAAAAAGACACAGGCTTACAGAAGGGATCTGTAAACAAGACCCATCATTTTGCTGCATACAAGAAATGCATCTCACTAACAAAGATAGAAAGGGGGCATGTTAATGTTTAGAATCTGATTACCTCTTTGACTTGATCTTATTGTTTAAAATTACTGTATTTTCATTTATTTTCTAAAACACTGGAATTCTTTTATTTAATTTGCCATTATATATTCATATATACTATATTATTCAGCACATAAATGTTCATGGTATTTATTTATATTTTAAACATGAATTTTACTAGATTCTGTACTAGTATGCTCAATTACTGGGCTTCTGTTTAGGTTGTGCTGTCTGCCAAGTTATTTTGAGACTAGGTCTATATGGACAGGAATGGTCTTAGACCTGGTGATCTTGCTGGGATGTGCCATAATGCCTTGACACTCCCACCCTCCCACCTTTTTGTTTAATGACTGTTGCTTTAAAATATATTTTATTCTTAAATTCAGTGTGTCTGTGTTTGGGTATGTGCATGTGAATGTAAATGCCACAGTGTCTAAGGAGGGCATTAGATCTCCTGCCTGATGCTGGAAGCACGGAGTGCCGGGAAGAAAACTTGGATCATCTGTATGGGCAGTATGTGCTCAGAACTGCTGAGCTGCCCTGTACCATTTTGTTTAGTTTTAATACTTTATGAGATTTTATACACACACACACACACACACACACACACACACACACACACACACACACACACACACACACTGGCCTGGTGTTGGTGGTGCACACCTTTAATCCTAGCACTTGGGAGGCAAAGACAGGTGAATCTCTGAGTTCGAGGCCACCCTGGTCTACAAAGTGAGTCCTGGACAGTCAAGGATACACACAGAGAAACCCTCTCTCAAAAAACTTTATATATATGCTGGTACCTTCTGTTGACTTCTAATTTTAAAATGTTAACAGATTTTTCTAACCACGTATTTTCCTTTTTCAAATGTATTTTTTGTTGGTGCTGGAAACTGAACTTGGCCACTTGAATGGTAATGGCATGCTCTGTCACTGAGATAAATTCTTGACCGACATCTGTCTCTTGAATGAATGACATAGGGATAAAAAAGTTGCCTGAGCCTGGAGGTGGTGGCACACTCCTTTAATCCCAGCACTGTAGAAGCAGAAACAGGAGATTTTCTGATTACAAGGCCAGCATGATCTACGGAGTGAATTCCAGGACAGCCATTGCTACACAAAGAAACTATGTCTCAAAAACCAAAAAGATTGAATGAAAATTTACCTAAGATGTTCCCATATGAAAAGTAAAATGTATCCACTTTCATTTTACTTTAGCCACCTACTTGCTCCCCATTTATTTTTAATTTATGATGTTTAGAAACAAATTTTAAAAGATGTTTCTGTTCTTATGTAGCTTTAGTCATTTACAGAACAATTCTATAGCTATATTTGGGGTGGAATATTAGATAAAATCTTTTTAAGATCAAGATCCATCATTGCTATTCACATGACCAGGAAGAAAGGTGGCAAGAAGGAGGAAAGATGTTTAATGTTTGACATGACTTTAAGACATAGAGGTCAGAGAATCTGAATTACTAGCGATGCAGGAGACTTTTTGACAAGTTACCAGAAACCTACAAAAGAATGTGGAACCATGAATGGCTGAGATCATTTGACTAGCAATTTGCTTTACCAGGGTTGCTAAGGTGACCCAGTGCATAAAAGCTCTGGTCAGGAAGCCTCATAATTTGAGTTCTATCTCTGGAACCACACAGAGGAGGTTGAATGGCAACTCCTACATGCCCTCTGATCCCCACACATGTACTGTGTTGTGTGTGCCCACACACGCACACAATTTTAAATAAGAGTTTGCTCTACCTAGTTTTAAACTCATAGTATAATTTACTGTTCACAATGGGGAAAAATACCTGAAATATTTAGTAGGGCAAAAAATTAAGATGCTAAGGAAGAAACGACTGAGTAATTCCTGTGGAGCATTCTTGTATTGATACATGTATCATTCATTTATAAAGTGAAAAATACAAATGTGTCTTAGGTCCAATTCCTTTTACTGTGATAAAGTAATCTGGCAAAAGCAATTTCAGGAAAGACTCATTGGGGCTCACAGTGCAGTCCATCATGGCAGGGCGGTCAGGCAGCAGGGACTCACTGCTCACACTTCACCCATGGGAAGGAGAGCAATGGATGCTTGTGTCTAGATCAATTCCCCCTTTTTATACTGTTGAGGATTCCT
Source organism: Lophiomys imhausi (assembly GCA_907164525.1). Lineage (NCBI taxonomy): Eukaryota > Metazoa > Chordata > Mammalia > Rodentia > Muridae > Lophiomys > Lophiomys imhausi. Next base: position 1,267,945 of record CAJQZJ010000662.1, on the reverse strand, counting down.
ACACAGGAAATTGTGCCACCTATGGGGAGAAGGCTCCCCACCTCAATGAACTTAATTGAGATGATGTCCCATAGCCATGTCCAGAGGCCCCACCACCAAGTGATTCTAGATTTCAGAATTGACAGCTGTAACCATCACATGTCAAATACTCATCTGTGGGAGAAATGTAGTGAATTGAAAGTAGCATAAACCCATTTAATTAAGAAATTGAGCATTTACCTATGATGTAGAATGCCTCTGATCTGTGGGGGCAGGGTGGTCTTACACAGTTCATAAGGACTTGGTGGTGTACACCTTTAATCCCAGTACTGGGGAGGCAGAGGCAGGCAGATCCTGAGTTTGAGGCCAGCCTGGGCTGTTACACAGAGAAACTCTGTCTGTCTTGGGGGGGAGAGAGGGGGGCGGAGAGGGGAAGAAAAGGAAGAGGCTTAAAAACTCAAAACTACTTGTGTTATAATTAGCATATACTAATGCCACAATTAAATATTGGCTTTACCATTTATTAATTGGTGTATAGGGCAGTTTATTGAAACTCCTTATTTCTTACATTTTTTCATTAGGAGAAGAGCTATAATACCTTTATTCTGGGGATTACATAAGTTATAATGTCTGGTGTAAAGTGCTGTTTTTGTTGCCACTGAAAGAGGAACTGTAAATGAGAGTGATGAAGGAATCTTGTTCCTTCCTTCTTGATAATTTTTATTTTAATTAAGACTTTTAGGTTAGAAGGTATAGGTATCTTAATATTCGTGGTTGAGGCTTTCTTTAGAGTATAAATTTTTGAAATACTTTCCAAGTTCTATCTTATTCTGAAAAAGATTAATGGAGATCATTAAAGTAAATGTAGCCCAGTAGTCTGTCATTTAAACACTAGTTCTTACCTTCAATTTTCCATATTTCTTCCCTTGCTCACCACTGGGAGAGCTAGTTAGCTTGTTCTGTATTTGCTGGGAGGAAACTATGAATACTCCAGTATTGGAATCTTTTTTTTTTTTTTGCTAGATTGGCTGTCTCATGCTGTTTGCATTTATTTCTACCTGAAATGAACACCAATTAAGTTGGTTTTATTTCTGTGTAATTAAGAATTTTAACATATTTACTAACAGAATGCCTTGTTCCTTCCCAGTTTTGCTGGAAGGAGCTCCATTGCTAACTTCTGATGCCTTAGGCTTGTATGCATTATTTGTTAGAGTTATAATAATGAGTCAGTCTGTGTTTTCTCAATACCCTTGATAAACTGGATTAAAAACAGACACAGGTAAAAACTGTTCGTTTCAGAAAAGAATCTAAGTCATATATGTTAAAATGTCAGAATATGAAACCAATCTTTCTATTGCTGACTGAGAATGCTGTCTTTACATTTTAATAGTTTCATATTCTTAGAGATTAGAGAAAACAGAAACATTTCCCACTTTGTTCTGTGTTCCTGTAAACCTGACACAAAAGTCTGGCATGGGGTTTGCAAAACTTAGCAAGCTGATGTCTCACGTGTGCATTGGAAATAAAGATCACAGAATCCAAACTTTAAGAAACAAGAAACCTCCAATTGACCTGACTGAAGGATATAGAACATGAATACCATGGGACTTTTCTGTGTGGTACATCTGAACAGACTGCTAGTACAATACATTTCTTCATGTTTTATTTTTGTAACCTATTAGTTCCTCTTAACTTTCTTTAGTAAGATCCATCCTTGAGGTGATGGGAAGCAACAGCTTTGGGTAAGAACAAATTGTTCATAATCCTTTGAGAGAAGCCTAATGTTAACATTACCCCACAGTTGTATCCCCTATGCCTCCCAGTTTGAGGATAATTCAGTTGTTCTTGTTTTCTTTTCTTCTTTTTATTTTTTAAAAGACAGTCTCATGTAGCCCAGGCTGGCCTTGAACTTATGACGAAGCTAAGGATAACCTTGAACTTTTAATTCTGCCTCTACTTCCTGAGTACAGAGAGTGGATTCAGACCAAAGTTCTTTTGCATACTAGTCAAGCATTTTACCTATGGGGTGTTTTTGTTCTCCCCGGTTGGATAATCCAGCTTTTTAAAAACTGAAAATTTCCACTTGGCGTGTATGTAACAGTGAGAAAGGACTTAGGCGTCTAGCCAGGCCACCTTCAATTGTATACAATTTTCTTGTGGACTTCAACAGATAGTCAATATATTGCAACATTTGGAATTTTTTTCTTCACTTTTCCCTTAATGCTGCCCTTCTCTAGGAACAGGGCTAGTAGCCTAATGCATAAGGTAGCAGCAATGTGGCTACATCTAAGGGTCACTTCCAACTCTCACCCTCATTCTGCCAACTCCATATATTTGAGTTTGCTACCTCACTTTAACCAAATTTTGTATCAGGTCTGCAAACACCAAAAATTTAGCTAAAACTTATGTAAGAGAGACATCTCTATTTCTAGAGGATCAGGCTTGGGGTATGGCCCAATAGGCCCACTGCTTTATAGTTATTTTGTTCGGTTCTTTTTGTAATGCTCCATCCCAGCATAGTAGCAATTCCATCATATGAACAAAGCCTTCTAGGGGAAGAATTATCCAGAAAGAAGCTATTTACATATTGCCAAACAACTGATGAAAGCAAGAATGTTATTTCCATATCTTAAGCTGAAGAAGTATTGAAAGGTTATCTATAATAGTTATTAAAGCTATCATTACTGGGAAAAAAGGACTTGAAAAAGTAAGAGCGATAGGACATTAAAACAACTGCAAACATGGACAGGTTGAAAACTACTCTCCTCACACAAGGCTAAACCTTGGTGTAAGGGGTACTCTTTCTACAGTTCACTGCAAAAAATTAAACTGGAGTAGAGCAGAAATGGAGAATCAGTAAGTGGGCAGCAGATCCCGATTACCACCCCCCCCCCCTCTCCATCTAACAGGCTACAAGAAGAGGAAATACAGACTGGAGACAAATATTTGTAGAAAATTTATCAGAGTGAAATGAGCCTTCCAATTAACATGTTTGCAGAATGCCAAACAACATAAATACAGGACAAAAGATACATAATTACAATGCATCAGAATTTCAGAGTTTTAAAGTATTTTTAAAAGATTTAAAACGTGTATGAATGTTTTGTTTGCATGCATGGTGGTGCACCATGTGCACTCATGGTGCCCAATGAGGCCAGAAGAGGGCATTGGATTTCCTGGGTCTGAAGTTAAGAGATGGTTGTTAGCTGCCATGTGGGTGCTGACTTCTTTGGAAGATAGCCAGTACTCTTAACTGCTGAGCCATCTTCAGCCCCAGAATTTCACATTTAAAGGTAATTTTTTATGAATGATTACAAAAATACCAGACTTCATGTTGATACTGGAAGCTAGAAATTTTTTTGCAAAACCAAAGATAGAATTATTTTTACCTTTGTTCAAGTGTTGTTTGGGTTTGCGGAATCAGCCATCTTTTTTTGAAGTGTTCCCTTGGCCTTCTGCTAAAGCCAAATCTTCCCTAAGAACCCCAACTGCCTTTAGTATTCTCAAGTAAGGACAGTTTCCCAGTCTGTATAAACATGGGGCCTTTCGTCTAGCTAGGTATTGTGGATCTCCTACCACAGATGAGGAAAACTTCCCATGAGGGTGAGTGTACACTGTGGAGCAGACGTATTAATGTCCAGGGAACAATGTTGTCCCATTAAGCAATAAGGACTTCTTTCCTCACTCTTTCAGACTGGAGCTGAGATTGATTGTGGAGACCACAGCTACACCAGGACTGCTATATATATATTTCCTCCTCTCTGCCCCAAGTATTCCTCTGTTTAACCTAAAAGCTGCTATCAGTAACCAGAAGACAGACCAGGGGATCATTAGACTCCTTTATTTCATCCTCTTTCCAATGTTGCCAATTGAATAAATCTACTCTTTCCCATTATACATCCTTTTAATTGATATACTGGGGACAGGCGTGGCCTTGACTGTCCAGAGTTTCTGGAGTTCAGGCTTCACCCTGAGATTCTGGAACAGACTCCATTGCTTTTCCAAAACTAATGTTTCCACTTCCTGAGCACTTCTGGTTGTTTAGTTACATCCTGCTTCCCTGTATCCTCCAGACAAAGCGAAAACCCTGCTCAGATTCAGAATCCCAATTCTGTTTTTATGCCCTCATTTATTTGATCAATGCTGGAGAAATGCTGAAGGATGCCAACCAATTTCTCCTCACAATTACTAACCTCCTGTGTTGCCTGTAGCAGGCCTTTGCTAATTTCTCTACCCTTTATACCCCTGTTTGCACCCCCTATCACTAGATAGATGAAAAAGAACGATAGAGGGGAGAGAGATCTTTGTATATAATTTCGTTCTTTCTTGTTTCTTCTTTGGGCACAACTATTAACAAACCACAACCAACCCCCGTCTTTTGGGGCCCTAGCATTTATATAATACTCTCTAAAAAGTTCCCAGAATTCCAAATGTCACAGAATCGCAGAAACTATATGCAGCTGGCAAAAATCACACTTCTGTTAGGGCATGAGGCAAGTCATAGTCAGTTGTTGCATATCCCCACACCTGGGATTAAAATGAAAACATATTTCTGTGGTTTTGGTTTTTTGTTTTTTGAGACAGGGTTTCTCTGTGTAGCCCTGGCTGTCATGGACTCACTCTGTAGACCAGGCTGGCCTCGAACTCACAGAGATCTGCCTGCCTCTGCCTCCCGAGTGCTGGGACTGAAGATGTGCGCCACCATGCCTGGCAATTACAGACAGCTGTGAACTGCCATGAAGGTACTGGTATTTGAACCCAAGTCCTTTGGAAGAGCAGCTCTTAACTGCTGAGCCATCTCTCCAGCCCCTCTGTGTTTAAACAAAAATGTGTTTTTTATTTTATGTACATTGGTGTTTTTACTTCATGTATGTCTGAATGAGGGTATCATATCTCCTGGAACAGAGTTACAGACAGTTATGAGCTGACATGTGGGTGCTGGGAATTGAACCTGGGTCCTCTGAAAGAGCAGCAAGTGCTCTTAACTGAGGAGTAATCTCTCCAGCCCTATTTCTCTCTCTTTTTTTTAAAGCCAAAATTCCAGAATTCTTACTACAGTTGCCCAATGATTGTGCTACAATATTTCATAAATTCTAAATCATGTACATTTTCTGTATTTGTTGCTAGGGTTGCTAGGTAGAAATACAATTCCAATGGTTTACCAGCAGATTTTCTCACAGTTCTCACGGCTGGAAGTCCAAGACTAAGTCAGCAAATTTGGTTTCTTCTGAGGTCTGTCTCACTGTGAGAGGGGACTAAGAGGCCTTTTATAGTCTATATTGTGAAAGGTCATTTGGACTTTATATTGTAGACCATCTGAGGTATCCAGGTCTATCATTTAAACTTATAATATCCAGCACAATTCACCTTCTATCGATGTTGCCTCTATTTTACAGATATAGAAATTAACAAAACCCTACATTTGACTACTGTCCTTATTCTACTAACTTCTTCTGTTACCATGGATAAATCACTCGCAGAAAAATCCCAGCTTGTCTAAAAACTTCCCTCAAGCTCAATTCTCTCTCTTACATGATTAATTTTTCCTCAATAAATGTTCTACAAGGGTGAGAAACTTTTTAGTGTGTCCAGCATCAAGAACTGTACCTGGCACACTTGCTTCGCTATTTAACAAGCAAACACCAATCCAACCTGTGTATGTATACATATGCTAAAAGGGAAGTGCAAGATGGGAAACCAGCCCGTGGATATTGAATTACCATAAAACCAGAATAAAATTGCACAAAACTATTCAGAGCAACCCAGTATACTTTATAAGAACAAGATGTAGGTTGGCAAACATACAGTCACCTAGAAGAAAAGCAGTAATAAAAATCCCATATGGCCCACTTTAGATCGGCCATATGACAAACATAGACAAAAGGACTTCTCTCTGATAGAACGAGACTATCTGATCAAAAATCCATTTCCAGCAGAAAATCCTTTTGATTTGGGTAAGCACATGTATGCACTTCAAACAGTGTGAGCGCTTTGTTTTCATTTTCTCCTACTATCCTAATGAAAGTTTTTCCCCTTCAAATCAAAATTGCATTTTCTATTACTGTATACTGATGTTGGTGGAATTAGTTAGATATATATGAATAATAGTAGGCCTGAAAAGAAAAAAAAAACAAATCATACAGAAGTTTTTGGACTTCAGTTTCAATTTGTCTCCCTAAGGTATCTTACTAAGTATCTTTAAAGCTTGTGGGTGCTTGGTGTTAACTGGAATTTTAGACTGGATCATGGGACAGAAAGGATTATATAATTTCATTATTATTTGTGTGTGAGACAGGGGAAGAGGGGGAGAAACAGAGGTGAAAGTGAGACCAGAGAACTATTGCCACGGTGCAAATGTCAAGGTCAGAAGACCTTGTAGACAGTTTGTAGAACTGGTTCTGGGATCAAACTCAGGTTGTCAGGCTTGTGCATACGTTTATTTACCCAGGGGGTCATCAATAAATCTACTGTCTAATGTTCAATAGTTTCACTTGCTCTTGACAGCTCTCTTTGTACTATATCTAATAGTCTAATGTGCCACACCCGTCTTGCCTGTCACGCAGGCCATGACTGCAGTGTGACATAATGCGTGTGCAGAGGTTTGGGGGATGGTCAGGTCCCAAGGAAAGTTTGGGGTCGGACCCCCTCATGCAGGCGGATGTTGGCCAGAAGCCTGGATATTTGTTGGGATGGATTCCTCATAACCCTGGGGGATTTTGAGGGCCCAGGATGTTTGGAGGACTTGGTTTCATTTTTGGCTGTTGTATTTATCTTTTCATAGCTTACACTTGACCCATGGAGTCATCAGTTCCTTGGAAGACTGGTGACCCCCACCTGGAGAGTACCATGGCACCCCCTATATTTAAGTTTACTCCACCTTTAGGAGAAAAATTGGATATTCCAGGAAAGACTATAGAAATGAAACCGGCTGCTGTGATTCAGACTCTGGAACACTAGCTAGAGAAAATACTTAGAAAAATATCTTTTAATAAATCTGAGAGTGTGCCGCTTGCTAAGCTTGTATGCCGTTTGCATAATAACACAGATATTTCTTTATATGTAGCTTTGTATGATTTACAAAAGGAGAAGTTAGGACTGGGACCTAGAGGAAGAAGGAAATGAGATACTCAGAAAGAAATAAAATACCAACGTAATGACATTCCTGTTAAAATGCTAGATGATGGTAAAAGAATAGCTTAGGTTTCATGAAAAGACTTAGGAGATCACGTCCTCCCTGGTAGACATTGAGTCCCTCTGATAAAGCTGAAGTATTAGGAGATATTGTTAAAGCTATCAAAAAAACATTCCAATACTCGCTAGTGTAAAGGGAAAGCAAGTAAGCGTTCATGGTTATGAAAGACAATTGAGGAAGTAGAAAGGGATTAAAAAAAAAGGCATTGAAATACTGGTCTGTTTCAGAATAAAACACAATGGTTAGGAACTGTCCGGTCCGTTGACCACAGTCTATCAGGCCACCAAGAAGCTCAATGTTCCTTCCGTGTTCATAGATGTTATCATTTTTAGTAAGCACAAGAACAACAGATATTTCTTAGCAACAAATGTTTATGCTTTTGGCTATGTACCTATGATCACACTTCCTGATTTGACTGTATAAGTTCATACATGATTCAAGTAAACTTTGCAACAACACTGAAACTTCTCTTGAGTTGTGTTATCTGTCACGCCAAATCCGTTCCCTCCTGAATATCTTCTGTTCTCCCTGGATCGGTTGCTGAGACCTCTACACCATGGTCAACAACACTAATGTTCAATAGTTTCACTTGCTCTTGACAGCTCTCTTTGTACTATCTTTGGATCTCCTCTGTAGATGTTACAAAGTAGGGGTATATAAAAAGTTGCCTATGAAATGGCTTTTCATCTGTAGCACTGTTTTTCCTCAGCTTTCTACTGGAAACTACATGGCTCATCATACTTAAGTCTCTGGGGTGCAGAATAGTGCCACCTTCATTTCTGCTACTATGGAGACCACAGGACCTAGATTTGACCCCCCTGAGCAGTATCACAATTTGGCAGTTACAGATTAGAGAATGCATGTGACATAGAGCCAGCACGATGCAATTCCACAACCTTTGAAAAACTGCTAAGGAACATGGACCTCTCCTTTCCATAGGGTTGCTGAGGTCAAGTTTGCTGAGGGAAGTTTTATCAGTCTTATTGTTTTAAGGAGGGAAGAGTCTATTGGAAAAACAGGCCAAAGCAGGAGAGCATAGAACAACCACCACAAGAAAAACAGAGTTGTTAGCACCATGTGAGCTCCTGCTTAGCCAGGCCCTGGACTTAAAGTGGATATTTGGTGTTTAAAGAAAACTAAATCAGAATGTCTATATCTCACAACCTGAAAGAATTCTATGTAGTACACAAATTTCTACGGTGTAAAAATATGAATATAAAATCTTTAGAATTATTTGATCTGAACTGGACTGGCATTACAAGAGCTATTGAGGCAATCACATTTCTTATATTTTCCATTTATTTAGCGTTTGCATGTGACTGCCCACACACATGCCACTATGCACCTGTGGAGTTTCCAGGACAACTTGCCAAGGTCAGTTCTCTCCTTCTGCCATGTGGGTTCTAGGGGAGGAACTCAGGTCACCAGGGTTGGTGGCAAGTACTTCATCCACTGAGCCATCTTGTTGACCAACACTTTTTGACTGTTTATTAAGGACACAGCAAACATGTGGCTGAGATGGCTCAGCAGTAAAGAACACTAGGTGCTCTTCAAGGGGATAATTCCTAGCACCAACACATTGGCTCACAACTCTAGTTTCAGGGGATCCAATACCCTCTTCTGGTTTTTGCTGGCCCTACACCACAATCTGGCCAGCATTTGTCATCTGTTTTCTTTTTCTCACTGTTGTTTTGAAAGTGTTCTCTCCTAGTCCATGGCTTGACTTCTCATTTTCTTTCTTATGTGGGAGGGGTTGAGGTAGCCCTGGCTGTCCTGGAACTTGATATGTAGACCAAACTGGCCTCAAATGCACAAAGATAATCCTCCTGCCTCTACCTTCTGAGTACTGGGATTAGAGACATGTACTACTACTATCCTCCACTGACTTAAATTTCTTAAGCATCTTTCACAGAGCATTCTGTGAGGCTCAACTTCCAACTTTTTCTTTTACAAATCAGGCTTTTGGTGTTTTATTATTATTATTATTATTAAGAGATAGGGTTTCTCTGTGTATCTCTGGCTATCCTGGCTAGGCTGGCCTTGAATTCAGAGACCCACCTGCCTCTGCCTCCCATGTGCTGGGATTAAAGATGTGTGCCACCACACCCAGCTTGGTGATTTATCTTAAAGTCAACATCAATCTAAAGGTCAACCAAATTTTGTTTCTTCCTCATTTTTTTTTTTGTAAACAGTATCAAGTAGACTGAAGAGAAAAAAGCTTATTTTTGACCATCTTATATATGGTATACAATGTATGTATATTGGTTATATCCATCCCCTTCTAGCTCCCTTCAGCTATCCTCATATCTCTCATTTCACCTCCATGTGTTTTAATGTTTTTTCTCTTTTAATTCACTAAGTCTAATTATGCATACTTGTGTGAAGTCATCCAATGAAGCATGGGCAACCTATCAAACCCTACCCTTCAAAAAATTGACTTCAGTGTTTTGTACTTTCAACATTCTATGGGTTTGGATATATGATTATAAAATTAACATGCATCTTCCATTATTGTTATCTATAATTGCACTGCCTTACATTTTCACTCCCTCAGCAGTCATCAACTGCCATTAACCCCTTCGGCTAAGTGTGGAGCATCGAGAGGTCCCCTCCAGCTGAGTTTTAAGTGTTTTGCCTGCATGTCTGTAATGTGCACACAGCAGCAGAGGGCTTCGGATCCCATGGGATTGTAATAACACCTGGTTGTGAGCCATATTATGGGTGCTGGGAAAAGAATCCCAGTGGTCACATGGAAGAGCAGCCAGTGCTCTACCAGTGTGCCTTCTCTCCAGCTTCAATGCTGGAATTTTAAACTCTTGATCTTGTGCGGGTACCCACACCTGTGATGAGTTCAACACATGGAACAGCTATGCTATGTCCACAGGGCAGTCTTTCACAGGACTCCTTCCTTTCTTCTGGCTTTTCCATTCTTTCTGCCCCATTTTCCTCAGTGTCCTCTGAGCTGTGGGGGCTTGGTTGATGCATCTGTTCCATCTATAGCTGATACACATTTTCACTTCCGTATTCTCAGCATTCTGAACAGCTAAAGAATCTCTATATTAACTACTCTCTGCAATAAGAAGCTGCTTTGACCAAGACTGAGCACAGCACATATTTATTGGTACCAGGAGATGAGCAAATAAGCAGAACTTTGGGCAGAATGCTTAAGATCTCTGGTTTTCTTTTATGACTTGTTAAATTTCATGAATATGCCTGTGAGTAAATGATCCCCTATGGCAGTGCTTTTCTACATGTGGGTTAAACCCCTCTGGGGGAGGGTCAACCAACCCTTTCTCAGGGGTCACATATCAGATATCCTGCATATCAGATATTTATATTACAACTCACAACAGTAGCAAAATTACATTTATTAAGTAACAACAAAATAATTTTATGGCTAAGGGTCACAACATGAGGAACTGCATGCATTAAAGTGTTGCAGCATTAGGAAGGTTGAGAACCACTGCCCTACAGTTATAGCTGGTTGTGGGTTGCATAGAGGTGCTTGCTGGGAATGAAGCTCATATCTTCTGCAAGAGCAGCCAGTGCTCTTAACTGCTGAGCCATCTCTCCAGCCCCTAATAGTACATGTTAGTCTCTTTTCTATAGGTTCATGTTCTGGTGAACTGGCTATTCTAGGTCATTTGCTTTCACAATTAAACTTCAGATTCAACAGGGCCAGGAAAGTGACTGAGCAGGTGAAGAAGGCTGACTCCAAGCCAGATGACCAGAGTTGGACCCCTGGAACTCACACAGGAGAGAACTAAGTCCCCCAAGTTGTCTTCTGACCTCTATATTTGCACCATGGCATATGTATGCCCCCTAGAATAAATAGAATTTGTCTTAAAAGTTAGAATTCACTTATCCATACACAAAAAGCATTGTGCACAGAATAGTAAAAATATGAATCTGGTCTAGTTTTCCACCAAATGATGAGTGGCTAAAGAAAATATAATACATACTAGCAAGGTATTTATTCAGTCACAAAAACCCATGAAATCTTGTCATTTGTGGCAAAATGGATAAGCCTGGATAGCTTTTTGTTTTTTGAGATACGGACTCACTACGTAGTTCTAGCTGTCCTAGAACTACATAAGCTAGGCTGTCCTCAAACTTCAAGATCCAACTGTCTCTGCGTCCCAGGTGCTGGGATTACAGGCATGTACCACCATATCTAGCCTTTTGAATGACATTATATAGTGAAATAAGGAAAGCACAAATACTGTGTTCTCATTTAGATGTGGAATTTTAAGAGGGTCAGCATGGCTGGAAAGGATGACTAGGAGCCAAGTGGGGTAATGATGGCTAACAAGTACAGGACAGGAAGAGTAACTTCTGTGTTCTATAAAAGCACAGTAGGGGGACTATGGCTGTTGATAACTGCATGTTTCAAAATAGGTAATAGTAAAAACAAAGAAATGATAAACATTTTAGACGATGGGTTTGCCAACTGCCTTCATCCAATCAGTAGGCAAATACTGAAATACCACATTGTATTTCAAAAAGAAGCGTATTACGTGTGAAATTAAAATAGTAGAAAAATATTTTGCTGGGACTGCAAACCTTTTAATGCTAAGTATTTTCAGTTTCAAATTTAGAAGGATGTGAATGAGTTGTAAGTCCATGCCATAATCTCTACAAGTAGATTTGCTGGGTCTACAGTACTGAGCACCTTCACCCATATAAACCAAATGTTCTTTAGAGTAATTTTAACAGTTTAAAGTCTCATAAGCATTTATATAAGGCTTTAAAAATTGTATTGATTTGATGTGATATGATAGCTCATGGTAGCTTTTTGTATTTCATATGCATTTTAGAAATATTTTACATATATGAGTGTTTTGCCTGAATGTTATGTGCACTATGTGAATGCATTGCCTAATGTGGCTAGAAGGCATTTGATCACCTAGAATTTGAGTTACATGTGGTTGTGAGCCACTATGTAGTGCTGGGAACTAAACCTGTGCCCTCTGAAAGAGCTATAAGTGCTTTTAACTACTGAAACATTTCTCCAGCCCCTTAGTTTTCATTTACTTTGTTTTTCTTTTTAAAGTGTTCTTGGCACATAAGGATATATATATTTTTTTTCCCTTTTCCTTTTTTAATGAAGGGTCTTGCTAGAAGCCTTGGTTGATCTTGAGCTAATCTTCATACCTCAACTTCTGGGAATATTAGGTCTGGTAATATAGACTTGTATCACAATAAAGTCTTATTAGTATGTAAATCATTTTTGAGTTAAGTACAGTGTAAATGTATTACTTTTAGCGTTTCAGTGCCATTTGTTGTACAAAACTTTTTAAATCCTAAGACAATTTTACCAATCTTTTATATACTTTTAAAAATCTAGCATAAGAAATATTTACCTATTATAAGTTTATAACACACCCTGCCTAAATTTAAAACAATTAAGTTTCCTACCTTTTTTATTTTTTATTCTACATGAAACTGATTTCAGCTTTTCATGAGGTAGAGCTCTTTAACTTTTCCTGTCTGCTTACCTCCACTGACTGGCAGGGTTCTACAGAATGCTTTACATATGTGTGCTTATCTATGAGCTCTCCAGTCCGATTCTATTCATTTTATTCATTCTTTTCCAGGTTACTTTAAAAAGTAGCACAAAATCTTACACTTTCTTCTTACACAGTTTTATAATTAACCTTGGTCATTCTTCCTTCCATATAAAATATACAATCATCTTGTAAAATCTAAAAGTGATTTTGAGATTTTAAGTGAAATAGAATTTATGAAAAATTTCAGTATCTACTTCTCCATTTACATATTTTAAAAATGCCCTTCAACTATGTTAAGTGCTGTTCTCCTCCTCTTGAGATTAGCTTGCTACAGAGTGGAGCATTGGTATCCACTGCATCCTCCCCAACAGGGCTGCTAAAACTGCAAAGCTGTTCTTGGACAGAGGTCGACAGTTCAAGTTTCCCTCTCAGCCCACAGTTTGATCTTTTCCTTAGACTTGTCTAGTGCGATCCATCTCTTTTCTCACTTCTCTAAGAATATGTGTCTAATTCTAAGAATTTTTTTTTTTAACTTCAATTTATCTATCAATACGGATCCTTTTTTAAAGTCAGGTTTTCTCTGTGTAACAGCTCTGGCTGTCCTGGAACTCACTCTGTAGACCAGACTGGCCTTAAACTCACAAGAGATCTGCGTCCCTCTGTCTCCCTAGTGCAGGGATTAAAAGAGTACACGTCCGGTCCAGATCCAGTTCTTTAATATGTAATAGGTAATGGGCAATAAGGTATATCATATCAAAATACTCTAAAAGGCTGAGCTATCACTGCAAAGCCAGATCCAGTTCTTTAATAAGTAATGGGCAATAAGGTATATCACACCAAAATACTCTGAAAGCCTGAGCTATCACTGCAAAGCAGAGATTAATTGAAATATGCACTTAGTTCATTTTTTGTTAATTTTTCTTTATTAGACTGGGACTTAATCCCAGGTTATTGTTCAGACTGCTCAAGACACTCTTCCTGCTTAAGTCTCTCTCTCTAGTAATGGTGTGATAAGTAGTCACTGCAGCTGGCTTCTGGGATTCTTGTTTAGGGCTTTTGGCAACAATGTGTATAAATGAAATGATCTACAACTTTTATTTCATGAAAACTTTGAGATAAGTTAATGCAATTTTAAGATATATTAACTACTTCCCCCACCAAAGGTTCATTAATACAGGAATTTCACATTCCGTGATAGTCGGTGAAGTATACTTTTTGTGGAGGAAGAATTTATAATTGTTAATTCAGAATCTGTATGAATTCTGAATTGTTTGTAGAAATTTTATACAGGCTATATTATTTCATAGACTTGTATTTCTTGGGAAGGGGTACTTTTTGTTTTGAAATTTATTGATATTTTGGTGAGAAAATATAATCTGGGTACCAACCAACTCTTTGAAATTTATACATTTAAAAACTTATAAAAATGAATTACATAATGTGTATATTTGAAAGATATAAATACATTATATGTATGTTCTTCATTTTGTGTAAATGTCTTATGCTCTGAGGAATTCTTTATCTCTTGATAGGGCTGTTTTTCACTGTGATGTTCAACTTTTATTTATCTTGGCTTATGAAACAGTGTCTCATGAAACTCAGGCTAGATTCAAACTCACTGTGACCCTGAAGACCTTGATCTTCTAATCCTCCTGTCTCCATTTCCCAGGTGCTGGGATTATAGTGGTGTGTGGTATTACGAGATGTGGGTCAGTTGGTAGAGTGCTTGCTAGAATGCTCACAGCCCTAAATTTGATCCCCACATCTCCATCTCTCAATCTTTCAAAATAAAATACTTTAGATTTGTTTCCCCTGTTCCTCCAAGGGGCAACAGACTCCATTTTTCTAAGCCTAGTTTATCTTTTTTGAAAGTAAAACTACTTCATGTAGATTTATTTTGATAACAGAAACAACTGAACCGTGTAGCTCTGGATGGGCTGATTTTGTATTTAGAGCTCTGCCTAACTATGCCCCTGGATTTAAAGCATGGTCCCATGCCCAATTTACTGCGGCCATTGTAAGGTTTACTTTTTTTTCATCCTCTTCTTTCAGTTCTCTTGGGTTCAGTTTACTACTTTCACTTCCCTCCCTGCTCAACTGATTTGAGATCACTAAGAATGTTGGTTCTATACTTTTCAGAGTGATTTTGAAAAAGTAAAGCTATATTGCACACACCTTTAATCCTAGCACTTAGGAGGCAGAAGCAGGCAGATCTCTGTGAGTTTAAGGCCAGTATGGTCTACACAATGAGTTCCAGGACAGTCAGAGCTACACAATGAGATCCTGCCTGTCTTGGGAGCAAAATCATTACTTAAAAAACTACAGTCATTTCTCTAACACTAGTATTTTAAGATACATTTATTTCATTATTATTTGAATACAGTATAGATCCCACAGAAATATCTGCCACCACTCCTTAAAATTCTTAAGCTTGCTTTTCTTTAATAGAAGAATGCATTACTTATTCTAAAGTTGCATTTTTTTACTTACCCATGTAATTTAATCTCAATGTAAAAAAGTATTTTTTTTTACATTGAGATTTTTATCTGTTTTATGCTGATACCCTATTAAAAATGTGCTTCTTCAAATATACTATGATCATGAAGCCGCTGTACATGACCACAATCCTAGCACTTAAGAGGTAGAAGCAGGAAGATCAGGAATACAATTCATTCTTGGCTGCATAGTAAGTTTGAGGTCATTCTGGACTACATGACACTGCCTCAAAAAAAAAAAAAAAAAAAAAGCCAAAACTTAGCCACTGTGGTGGTGCACACCTTTAATTCCAGCACTCGGGAAGCAGAGGCAGGCGGAACTCTATGAATTTGAGGACAGCCTGGTCTACAAAGCAAGTCCAGGAGAATCAGGGCTATTACACAGAAAAACCCTGCCTCAAAAAAAGAAAACAAAATAAAAAAGAAAAACTTGATTATATATTCATATTTTGATACTTAAAACAATTTCCAATAACGTTAACAATTCTCCAAGTGATAAAACTCACTCCTACTGAAATGATAAAAATATATTAATTTTGACAAAAAACGGCATCAGTTTTACTACCATTTTAAAATAAAGACATTAAAAAAAAATCATTCTAGGGGCTGGAGAGATGGCTGAGCAGTTAAGAGCACAGGCTGTTCTTCCAAAGGACCCGGGTTCAAATCCCAGCACCATAATGGCAGTTCACAGCCCTCTGTAATGACTGGGTGTGGTGGCACACGCCTTTAATCTCAGCACTAGGGAGGCAGAGGCAGGAGGATCTCTGTGAGTTCGAGGTCACCCTGGTCTACAAAGAGAGTCCAGGACAGCCAGAGCTCTGTAACACAGAGAAACTGTCTCAAAAACAAAACAAAACAAAAACAAAACAAACAACCCCAAAAAATAAATGAATAAAAATCACCATAAAAATAGAAACCTCAGATTTCCTGATAAAATACACAGTAGAAATTGTATAATTGGTTTTGCTTTTTAATGCATTAGAACAGAATATAGACATCTGATTCTCTGGTTAAATACACTAAGTTCTAGACTATATTTTGGAGACAGTTGCTCCTATTTCTATGGGTTTTTCTTTTTCTTTCAAAAGAGAAAAACAGGGTCTTACTGTGTACAGTAACTTGGAGATCCACCTGCCTCTGCCTCCATAGTGCTGGGATTAAAGGTGTATGTTACCATGTTTGGCTAATCCTATTTTAATGTTCAGGTTGTTCTAATTATATATGATATTTCATCAAGTAAAAATACATATTTTAATCATATTGGGGATTGGAATACATCTGCATAAGCTAACTGGCAGTGTTTTCACTAAGTGAACTACAAAATGACATTATCTTGGGTTAGGTGGTAACTATTGGATATAGAGGAAAAAGATAGTAATGGTAAAATAAAAACACTAGAAAAGTGGTTTGAGTCATGGTATGAGACAAGGAGGGCTAAGAGAAAACCTCGTTTTTCCAAGACAAGTCCTGTCTATGAACTTACAGATTATGTAATGGATTGGAAAAAATTACTGAAAGGTTTTAAGAATCTGAAAGAAATTCCAGAAAATATAAAACATTACCTGTAAAGTATTTGGGGGTAACGGGATGGGGGAAGTGGAGGAAGAATAAGGTCTTGTAATATAGCCAAAGCTAGGCTTGAACTTGGAATCCTCTTGCCTCAGCCATCTGGAGTCCTGGGTCTACAGACTTATACTTGTCTGAGTTAAAGGAGCCACACTCCTTTAATGTGAAATGCAATGTCAGTATATGAGAAGTATACATGGGACTTTTAGTTTCTTCCTCCTTGAACTCATATAAAGTTTGAGAATTTGAAATGAATTTGAACTCATCATTGTTCAGCATGATGCAAACACAAAATCAACCATATTTTATATCTGATTGAAATATTTTCTTAGATGAGGCAAATAGCCTTACCATTTGTTTGATGCCTAAACAGAAGGCAGCTTTTCATACTTAAAAAAAAATTATTTATTATGTATAGTGTTCTGTCTGCAGGTTTAACTGCAGGCCAGAAGAGGGCACCAGATTTCATTATGGATGGTTGTGAGCCACCATGTGGTTGCTGGGAATTGAACTCAGGACCTTTTGAAGAGCAGTCAGTGCTCTTAACCTCTTAGTTTTTCAAGACAGGGTTTCTCTGTGAATCCTTGGCTGTCCTGGACTCACTTTGTAGACCACGTTGGCCTTGAACTCACAGATATCCACCTGCCTCTGCCTCCCGAGTGCTGGGATTAAAGGTGTGAGCCACCAACCCCTGCCATTACAGACAGCTGTGAACTGCCTTATGGTGCTGGGATTTGAACCCAGGTCCTTTGGAAGAACAGCCAGTGTTCTTAACCGCTGAGCCATCTCTCCAGACTGCTTTTCATACTCTTAAGTTTTCCTTTCATGTGATTCACCTGAAGACTAGTTTTTAAAATAGGGGACAAAAAAGGACAGAAGTCATTAAACAAACACTGCTGCTTCATTTACTTGACCAAACATATGAAATCTGAACATTTCCATATGCAAGTAACAGTTTAAATGAACATATTTTACTCATAATAAAAAAAATTAAATTTCATCATACTCCTTTTATTAGGACAGTAAGAAATGTTTGGTAACGTTCAAAAAGACACACCCTCTTGATAGGGAACTGACAAAATTTTGCAAGAGTATATAGGCTTGAAATATTGTTAGGCTCGTTTCTGGAAAACAAATCTTGCTTTTTGTTTCTTTTGTAAAACGGGAGAGATTAAAAACAAAATTCCTGTGATCTCTTGATCACAGGCATCTTCTTTTTTTGCTTTGTTGTTTTGTTTTTTTTTTGAGACAGGGTTTCTCCAAAGTTAATTCAGTTTTTCTTTGTTGCTGTTGTTTTTCCAAGACAAGGTCTGTCTATGTAGCTCTTGCTGACCTGGTCTTCACTATGTAGACCAGGCTGACCTCAAACTTAAGAGATCTACCTGACTCCTGAAGGACTGAGATTAAAGATGTGTGTCACTATACCCACTCAAAAGCCCTTCTTAAAAACAGCCAGGTGTGGTGGCACACTCTTCTAATCACAGCACTCAGATCTCTGAGTTCACAGATCTACATATGAGTTTCATGCAAACCAGTTACATAGGCAGACTCTATCTCAATGAAAAAACAAAGCAAAACCCCATCAGAAATCTGATTCTGAATGTGACTAATGGTCTATGCACTTTTGCTGAGGAAGTTTTGTCCTTATAAGTCTCCATGCAGATCCTGCTCCAAATACTAGTCTCAATATGAATAAAACCTATTATTTTTACTTATATGTTGGAGGAAAAGTAGAGCTGGTTTGGATTTTTTTTTTTTGCCTTTGTGTATGAATGGTATATAATTTAATTTATAAAGCAAGACAGTAAGAGTGCACCTGGAAAGCATCCCAGAGTGGTCCCATCTTCCTCCTGTCTATATGCCATGACACATTGGATGGAGCAATCATAAATATTAAAAAAAAAAGGCAGAGGTTAGATAGACCTCTGGAAGTAGATATTAACAGTTTAAATTTTTTAAAAAGGATTTCACTTATGTCTGAACTTAAGTCCAGCAGAAAAATAAAATGTGAATTCTTTAATTTGGATTTGAATGTCTTCCAAACATGGTACAAACACAACACATAAAGCCTTTCAAAACTTCATTATTTTTGCAGTCTTGCTAAATTGCCCAGGCTAGTTTCAACCTTACAATCAATTCAGCTCAACCTCTGGAGTAGCTGGGATTACATACTTTTTTTTTTTTGGCAATACATACTTTCTAAGAGACTTTTAGTAATTGTCTTCAAGTGTTATTTTTTATTTATTAAGTTCAATCAATAAGCATTTTACAAAATGCTTTCATTTTCATCAAATATGACATATATGAAAAAATCAAGATGTTGAATACGGATGTTTTCTTTCAAATAACCATGTTACATCACTAACCCTTATACACATAGGACTAGGCAGAGAAATAGTTATAACTAGAATTTATATAGTTATTAAACACTTGCTTAGTACCTATTATTTTGCAGGCACTATTCTAAAATAAAACCTCAGAATACAGAGGTAAATGAAGATAAGAGCTATGAATTTCCTCATTTTACATGATAAAACTGGGGCATCTAGCTAATAACTTTGTAGAAAAATTTCAAAGCCCTGGCTCTAGTGGATATTTTATTTACAAAAATATCCTTCCAGTTTTTTTTCCCCCCTTTGTAATACTTTATCAACAAATAGGTATGACTCAGTTAGGTGGAATAGCCATTTCATTTTTCTTTTGGAGAACGGTGACAAAGTTTTCAACATACTGAATCGTTCAAGATTTTGTTTTAAATAACTGAGGAACACTCCTCCAAGTTTTATCTCCATTAATATAGGTATATACACACTGCATCCCTTCCCTTCAACTCCAGATAGGCAAAATGAGGATTTATAGAACCCTCTCTCAGGTTAGAAATATGTCCATTCATCATGGTAATTAGGCCTTACTATCTAGATCATAATTAACTGGTTTTATATTTGTCTTCTTCAGGATTGATGGGATCAAATAAATATTTGTTGTCTTTGCTATGGAAGTGATTTAAGATTTTTGTCAGTCATTTGTTATGGTATGGATATAAAGTGTCTCCCCTCAAATGAGTCACATGTTGAAGGTTTGTGTGATGAGACGTGATTAGGTCAGGGTATTTACCTTATCAGTGGATTAATACCTTAATGGTTTACATGATGGTATTATTGGGGGGTAGAGAAAAGCGAAGGTGCCCTAGAAAAGCTCTGCTTGTCTCTGGTCCCTTCCTATCCTTTTGCTGCTTGGTTGCCAAGGTTGAAGAGCTTCTTCCATATCCACAGACCTATCATGGCTCACCTCAAGACCAAAGTAATGGATCCAACTGAACTTCCACTGAAATCTTAGAAACTATTAAACAGAGTTGTAGAGATGGCTCAGCGGTTAAGAGCACTCACTGCTCTTCCAGAGGACACAGGTTCAATTCCCAGCACCCACATGGCAGCTCACAACTGTCTGTAACTCCAAGATCTGACACTCTCACACAGATATACTTGCAGGCAAAACAACATTGCATATAAAATTAAAAAAAAAGAAACTATCAATCAAAATTCCTCCTTTGTTTTTCCCTGGCATTTTATCACAATGAAATCAACATACCATTTTCTTTGGCTTCAAGAGAAAATGTCTATAATGGTCAAAATATGTAGAAATTTGAGTAGAATACTGAACTGCATATATATGGCCTATACTAGCCTTTTGTGGCTAAAGTGATTTCTAGTGATTTTTAAGTTTCAATATTTTAACAAAAATACTATGTAAAATATGAATGCAGAACAATTTTCTATTAATAAATATATAGAAAACTATCTAGAGTAGCTTATCTATTTTATTAAAAAAGTTTGCAAATACCCTCAAATTCTAAGTGATTATGAAGCATTACTTAGCAATTCTACATATCCACAAAATCACAATTTAACTAGGAAGACAAAAATGTTTTATTTTAAAACATTGAAAAAACAAATGCCTATTATCTTGGAAATGTTAACTAAATATGAAAACTGTGTTCTGAATGTGGTACGCACTCCCAGATAGCTAAATATTGCAAATTCTTCTATCATCTTCCCTAATACCAACAACACTTGATAAAGTTAAGAAATATACCAAGGGTCTATTGATCATATTAAAAGCCAACAACTTTGGGTTCAATTCATTCACACAAATAAAAGGTCTGTCCAAGATGTTCCTGACACATGAAGCTTCCAGTTGAATTTCAGAAATGTTAAGAAAAGTATCTTCCTTTTTTGCCTGTGAATGTTTGCGTATTGCTGTACTGCTGGCTTATATCCACTACAGATACTGGTTCAAGGCCAGCCCAAGGGTCTTCAAGCATTGAAGGCTTAAAATAATTTTCCAACTCATTAGACATTCTTTTTTCTCTACCACGCCCTGTTCCAAATGGTGTAGATGTCCTTGGAGAATCCTTTAGGAAAAAAACCATCAGTTAAAAAAAAAAAAACATCTAATAGAGATAACCGGTACTTTTCCTCTAGTTAAATACTAGTGTGGATCACATTAAAAGTTGCCAATTGAAACACAGTATATATTCAGTTGCAAATTTCTTTTCTTTAATCTAGTGCTTTTAAGAATTACTAAAACTGGTGCTGGAGAGATGGCTCAGTGGTTAAGAATTACAAAAACCAAAATACTTTTTAAAAAATGTCTTCTATCATCTTAACAACTTTTCAGTTTCTAATGTGTTAATTCTGCAGCTATTAAATACAAATAAATCCAGTACCTTGGTGATGGAATTAATTGTATTCATTTTTTTTTCCTGGAAACTTATTTTTTACCCTGGTAGGTTTCAAATTTCTAGAACTTTTATTTTACATGAAAAGTTTTTTATACTTATTAACTCCAACTCAAAGGGATTTAGCTGGGTGAGCATATTCAAGTTTCCAAGTTGTTAGCAAAGAGTTACTTCCTGCCTTGTATTCACTAGAGAAGGGAAATTTCCACAATCCTCCATTTTCCCGTTAAGAGAACTTGGAATAGATGTAAATATAGCTCGGGAAAAAAAAATAACGATTAAAAAAAAAAAAGAAAGCAAAAACAAGGGAGGGCCATCTGTAGGATGACCACAGACTACAGTCTAGTGGAGCCATATAACAGTGGGAAATCACTCACTGTCCTCCCCTAGGAATCCAGGATTATTTACTAAAGTAACTGAAAAAAAAAAAAAAGCTGTGGGTGAAAAAGACGTAATGGAAAATTAAGGAAGTTTGTATATAGTATACTGGCTAACAGAACAATTTCTGTGGAACAGAGAACCAAAGCTCTGCCACTTACGGTAATCTTAAATAATTTCTTTACGCCTCAGTGTACTCATCTGCAAAACTGGGCCAAAGCAGTATGTCACCTCACAGAGGATTAAACAATCCACGTAAAGGGAGTTTTAGTATCACGCCTGCCATTACAGTAAGAGCTCGGCAAACGCTAGCTATTGTCTTTACCTGGGGGTAGGTCTGCTGCTGCCCTGGGGAGTAGACGAACTGATGCTGGGACCCCGCGGGGGACCTGGAGTAGGAGCCTGGGTAGCCGCCCGGGGACGGAGACCCGAAGCGGGCCCCCGGGAAGCTGCCGCCGTGCCGCGGAGAGTGGCTGCTCCGGTACGGCCTAGCCCGCGGCCCGCACGGAGGAGTGTGGTGCGGACTCCCGTACCCGTCCCGCGGGGAGGGCGGCCGCGGCCCCCCGCCCAGGGCACCCCGGAAGCTGCTTCCGCCACCCCAACCTCCTATCCCCGGGCCGGGGTACGGAGGAGTTGGGGGTCGAAAATTCGGTCGGTGCATATCCGGAACCGAAGCTGAAGAGCTCGCCGCCGCAGAACCTATCACCGGAACCCCAGCAATCTACCGCCAGAAAAGAACCGGTATTCCTTTATTTATAGAGCCTTCCGGCTGCCATCCCGGCACGGCACCTTAGTTCCGGCCGCACAAAGGTTCCGGCATCACAAGGTTTCTGCAGGAGGGCAGGTAAATAGGTCACTCGATTCGGAAAATGGTGGGTGCGTCTGAGAGGAGAGATTGCAAAAGGGAAACCCAACCCCGGACTCCAGCAAGAACACTGCCACTCGCAGCCTTCAGTCGGACCCAAGTACACGAAGTCGGAAGCGGAACACACAAAACCCGTCGTCAGGCCTTAGAGGCTGAGCGGGTGGTAGACGGGCGTGTCGGAGGCCGCGGTCCGGAAGCGGGCGGGTCAGAGGGCTTGGGCCATCGGTTTCTGAGGCTTCCGGGAGTCCGGGTCTCGGGCGGGACTGATAGGGAAGCCTGCGCGGAGGCGCGGGTTTGGGTGGGATGAGCCGAGGGAGGCGGAACCGAGGGCCGGCGGGAGCTCATGGGGGCGTGTCCTAAGGGCGTGGCTCCCTAAGGGCCAGGGAGCGAGCCCAAGCGGGCGGGGCCGAGTTGGGCTGAGGTGGGGGTGTGGTGCGGTGGGACGAACTCGAGGGGGCGTGGCCGAGGCTCTGGCGGAGGGGCGGGGCTTCAGGGGCAAGGCTGGCGGAGGGGCCTAAGGTCAAGGCGGGAGGTCCCGGGGTGCTCTCGCTCGACTGAGGGGCGATGCTGCGGATGCTGGCCAGAGCGTTGACTTTTCGGAGACCCAGCGGAGGCCGGGCCCGCGGGAGGGGGCTGTGGACCGGCCGCCCGCAGTCAGGTACCCTCCGACACTGAGCGTGCAGGCTCCCTGAGGAGAGGTGGCATCGCAGGGCTCCCGGCCGCGTTCGTGCCCTGCTTCTTCTCTTCACCCTACCTTCTATTCCCCTTCGGTAACTTGAGAAACAGCACCTCTCGCCAAAAGTTGAGTTTCAGAAAGCAGACTGCTGCCTTGATAACTTGGAGAGCCTATACTGATTAATGCTGGACTTCACTCCTGCTTTCATTTCTTGTAAAATGGAAGTGGAAGAGGTTAGGAAATAGATATTTTAAAAAAAAGAGAGCTGGAAAGATGGCTCAGTGGTTAAGAGCACTGACTGCTCTTCCAAAGGCCCCGGGTTCAAATCCCAGCACCCACATGGCAATTCACAGCTGTCTGTAATTGCTGGGCATGCTTTTAATTCTAGCACTAGGGAGGCAGAGGCAGGTGGGTCTCTGTGAGTTCAAGGCCAGCCTGGTCTACAGAGTGAGTTCCGGATAGCCAGGGCTGTTACACGGAGAAACCCAGTCTCAAAAAACAAAAAACCCAAAACAAAACTTAAAACTCTTGTAATTATAAAGAAATGGGAGACCTGTCTCAAATATTCTTGTAGATGATGGAATTTCAAATTATTGGTTTCATGGAGTTTCCCTTACTCCTTCAGAATACTGAAATCGTGGTGGCTCACGCCTTTAATCCCAGCACTTGGGAGGCAGAGGCAGGCGGATCTCTGTGAGTTCGAGGCCAGCCTGGTCTACAAAGCGAGTCCAGGACAGCCAGGGCTGTTACACAGAGAAACCCTGTCTCGAAAAACCAAAAACAAAAAAAAAAAAAAACAAAAAAAAAAAAACAGAATACTGAAATCAGCTCAGGGAATTTTCATACCCATTACATTAGAGCAGTGTGTGGTGTGGACCTGTGAGGGTCTTGTTGCTTTAGTATGTTTGTGTGTATGAGCGTTTTGCCTGCATTTGTGCATATGCACCACTTAACGTTCTTGATGCCTTTGGAGATCTGAAGGAATCAGATTTCCTGGAGAAAAGTGTAGTTGTAATTTACCACGTTGGTACTGGGAACACAACCTGGGTCCTCTGCAACAGAAGTAAGTACTCTTAACCACTGCGGGATCGCTTCAGCCCGTGTAGTTTTCATTCAGCCAGAGAAGGAAGGGAGCTTTTGCCCTTCATTCAGTCCCCAGCATCACCAGTGACATAACTAAAGAGTGTCTTCTCAGCTTTATTCTTCAATTAATGGAGACACAAACCAATTTTTTTTTTGGGGGGGGTGGTGAGGGTTCTTTATTTTTGGGCAATTAAGCTTGACTTTCTTGTTTTGCTTCATGTTGTTTTGTTTTTGAGACAAGTTTTCAATATATAACCCAGGCTTGACCACATCCATTTCTTTCTTCTGAAGACAAGTTGTATAATTAATCATGGAAGGATAATGTCACCATTAAGATGTAGTGATATAATTAGGGCCTGCAGGCTACAGCTTATCTAACACTTATAGTGTTCTATGCTAGCCAGAATTTCTCTTTACTAAACATTTTGTTTAACTTAGTATCTGGCAGTTGGGCACTCATACTTATTGAATAAAACACACACACACACACACACACACACACACACACACACACACACCAGTGATTCAATAATCTGTCCTACAAAGGGAGCTGAGAAGTGGGGTGATGGGCACCAAAATTACATTTATTACTATTTTTTTTTTAGTAACTAGTAGAAGATATGCAGAATTGAGCCTCAGCTTACTCTACATTACTATCTTTTTACTTGAGTTCTGCTTCTAGAATGGAATTGAATCCAGGACCTTGTGCATGCAAGGCAGACTCTTTACTCTTGAGCTTTGGTACATCCCCAGTTGTTGGAATGCTTTTATATTCTGTCCATACAGTACACCAAAAATCTGGGAGAGGAAGAAATACAGTGGACAATTTTGCGAGGTAGATTATTTAAGACAATGTATCTCCCAGCACATCTGTAGTTATATATAAGGATTACTCAAAACTAAATCTTAAGTAATTATATGGAACTCAAGATCCATTTTAATCTCCTTAGAAACTTTTTTTTTCACACGAGAAATTTGGCAAGAATAATTAAATGATTAAATAATTAAATAATTAAATGATTTTTTTTTCCCCATTAGAAATACAAATAGTTGGGCTGGAGAGATTGCTCAGTGGTTAAGAGGACTGGCTGCTCTTCCAAAAGACAGGGTTCAAATCCCAGCACCTACATGGCAGTCCACAGTAGTCTGTAATGGCTGGGTATGGTGGTGCACACCTTTAATCCCAGCACTTGGGAGGCAGAGGCAGGTGGATCTCTGTGAGTTCAAGGTTAGCCTGGTCTACAAAATGAGTCCAGGATGCTAGGGATACACAGAGAAACTCTGTCTTGAAAAACAGAAACAAACAAACAAAACCCAAACAACAACAAAATAGTTGATGATTTGAAAAATGCAGTAAAAAAAAAAAAGCATATAAATCTTGAAAGTGGGCAGACATGGTGACACATGCCTTTAATCCTAGCACTTGGGAGGTAGATGTAGATGAATCTCTCTGAGTTCGAGGCCAGCCTCATCTACATACTGAGTTCCAGGATAGTCAGGCTACATAGTAGAGAGACCATGTCTCAAAAAAACAAACAAACCCTCCCTCCCCGCCCCGAAAAAAAAAAAACAAAAACCAAAAATAGCTGGAAGTGGTAGGGCACACCTTTAGTCCCAGCACTTGAGAGGCACAGGCAGGTGGATCTATATGAGTTCAAGGGTAGCCTGATCTACAAAGTGAGTCCAGAATAGCCATATATACACAGAGAAACCCTGTCTGGAAAAAACAAAAAAGTGGTATTGGGTCACTTCTGTTGGATTTACAGATTATGAATATACTCTTAGCTCCTGAACCATAGCTATAGCAAGGGTATTCCTAAGACTTATCCTAGGATTTACAGTCTGACTGGCTGAGCTGGTAGGCCCAAGAGTCCCATATTGAAATTTTCTTTGTATAGTGAATTTAGTGAGAGCATGAGGGGAAAGAAAATTTTAGTTGTGTTTCCTAGAGCTATAAAAATTAAAGAACTGTAATGATGGCTATGAGTATATAGTAGCTTTCTCTTGGTGGGAAAAGGACATGGTTCTTGCAAAAAGAACTACAACAGTATAGGGATGGCCAGCACTAGAAGACAGGATTATGCACACTGCAGTCTCTCAGGACAGATGCTGCCAGTGGCTAGGTGTTGTCTTCAGTTACCATTGTATACATAGACACGAACAATGTCAGGGAATTTTCTGAGTTCTTGAGAACTCTGTGGTGATCATGTGTTTTGGAGTGTAGAAATTAAAGCAAGTAAACAACAAGATGAGGAAACCTAAGTATGAATATAAATGGAGTTTGCTTATTTCTTTAAGGTTGCAATCTTTTTTTAGGTTACCTAAGGGAGTGTGTGTTTATAGTTGAAACCAATTTTATCTATTTTCATCATGCCATATCTTCAAAACAAAACAAACAGCAAAACAAACAAACAAACAAAAAAAACCCTACTTGTGAGCCCAGTATGTAAAAGCAGAAGAGTAGGGCTGGAGAGATGGTTTAGCGGTTAAAAGCAGTGAATGCTTTTCCAAAGGACCTATGTTCAAATCCCAGTACCCACATGGCAATTCACAGCTGTCTGTAATTGCTGAGCGTGGTGGTGGTGTATGTCTTTAATCCTAGCACTTGGGAGGCAGAGGTAGGTGGATCTCTGTGAATACAAGACTAGCCTGGTCTACAAAAGTGAGTCCAGGACAGCCAGGGATACAGAGAGAAAGCCTGTCTCAAAAAACCAAACCAAACCAAACCAAACCAAACCAAAACAAAAAAGCAGAAGAGTAATGTTTAAAGCAGAGATTGGGGATCCAGAATCCTGCTTACCTTGTACCTTTACTTTGCCATCCTGCAAAGAGATTCTGGGATCTCTGTGAGGAATTCTCAGCAAAAAAAGATTCTGAACACCCCCAATTTAGGTAAATGACAGTAATCAGTGCTTCATGCATTCATACTTTGGTTAGTTTTACTGTGTAAGAAGTAAATATTTTCTTGTTTCTGCATTGTTAGCAATTTCTAAATGGAAATTGGGTTAAAGGACAAGCCTTGGAAGTTAAAAGATGATTAGACAGTTTGAAGTATGTGTTTATATTTAAAGGTATATAAACCAAGAGGCTTGGATGCATTCCCAGGACTGCAAACTCAATGAGGCTCCTGTCCCCCTGGAAAGGCTATTTATAACAACTGGGGTAGAATCTCAGGCATCAGTTCATTTTTCCCCCAGGGAGTATTTGCTGTTTTGCAGATGAAGGTGAAAGCTAGGTTGTCATCTTGCACAAACTCCTAGATTCATAATTTCGGAGGTCTTCTCTTATGGTTCAACTCCTGTAATGTATAGGCTTAACCAACTGGTTGTTACTGTGTTTATTAATTCGGAGGTTTAGGTGTAGGAATATGGTGCATTTCTTGATGTCATTAATCAAAGCTGATAACAGCTATATAAATCTTGTGTTTACTTTCAGGACTGAATATAGATATTTAAAAAGTTTATTGTTGAGAAACATTCCTTAGAAGAACATAGTAAATAATTCCTATGTATGGGGAGTATTTAGGGCATAATCCCTTTCGGGAGAGCATAATCTTTAACTTCATATTTCCTGAAGGCTTTCAAATTATCTGTTTTCCTTGAGGTGCTGCCTGTTATTAGGTGTATCATGTTAAGGATTGAGGTTACAGAGAAGTGAATGCATCTGTGATTAGCTCATTCATTAGTAGGAAGGAGTGAATTTGCTTCGAACACAGTAAATCACTTTAGTAATATTTCCATTGAAAAAGCAAGATTTAAAGGAAATTTCTTTAAAGTCTGAGTCAGATTCCATTGTTTCGTTAAAATTAATTCCCCTTTTATTTCTAACATGTGGAGTGGTCAAGCACAAGAGGAATGTGATGTACATATTTAGTTCTTTCCAGACCTATAAGCTTCACTTGTATGCAGCTTTGTTGTTTTTCATTTTATTACACTATATTATTTTATGGCACCTAATACCTCTACCTCTCTTCCAACCCACATTCCTTCTAACTCCCCAACACTAGGTGGGAGAGAAAGAAAGTTAGAGGGACAAGGGACATAGGTCTCTTGAGCTTCTTCCTGCTGATTTGGGTCATCCAGTTCTTTTTTAGGGGCAATACCAAACTCAGTAATCAGGATATCCAGCAATCAGCAAACCTGCAACACCAAACACAGCAACCCAGCAAACACAGCAGCAAGACAAACCAACAGCAGTGTGGGGGAGCACCAGCAGGGAGAGCAGTAACCTCTTCCTTCTTTGAATCTCCCTTATTTCTCAGAGCTCTGACTTTTTATACCCCCTTCCCAAGTCCTCAGAATTAAACTTGCTGCAGCTGGCTAAGCCATACCCCTGCTAGCGCATGAGGCACTGATAATTTACAGGTGTGGACAAACTGAAGCAGCTTCACACCTAGGATTAAAACAGAAAACTTAGAACTGTGTTTTTTTTTAAAGAAACAAAACTTATACCACATTCTCCCATGTATAATACACATATTAATAGAGTTACACCAGAGTAGTCTTCATTGCAATTAATAAAAATATTTATAGAAATAGTTCTCTCTCTTTTTTTGTTTTTTTGAGACTGTTTCTCTGTGTAAACCTGGCTGTCCTGGACTCACTCTGTAGACCAGGGTGGCCTTGAGCTCACAGAGATCTGCCTGTCTCTGCCTCCCCAGTGCTGGGGTTAAAGGCATGTGCCACCACGCCCAGCTCCAGAAACAGTTCTATATGAAGAAACAGAAGAGTTGAAAGGTCTAGATGTGAGGTTGGAAGGAACTCTGATGTAGATTGTTGGGGTTAAGTTTATTAGACAGGCTATAATACCATGAACAGATATCAGCATGGTGGGGACTCTGAAGAGAGTTTCGAGACAGAGAACATAGTGGGTACCCTGTAACAATCAGATTCATGAGGCAGGTGTGGGTGTACTCTTATTATAGTTCTCTGAGGAAGTGTGGGTCTTCACAGCCCAAGCCTGCAGCCATGTTCTCTGGTTCTCTAGCAGGAGGCAGGAGACCAGACCATATGTATGGCCACTATTACCAACTTTTGTAAACTCAGTTCCCTGGGTGAGAAATCCTGGCATATATAAGTATATTAGCTAGAGATTCACAGACAGTTTTTTAGGCTGCCTGTCAATATGTGAGAGGGATGGGGCTGCTGCAGGTATTGTGGCCTGAACATCAGGTTGGGCTGGAGTCTGAATTAGAAATGTGAGTCATGTTTTCTAGAAACTAACACTAAAAGATTACTTTACGTCAGCAGATGACATTGTAATGTCATTGTAATCTCTATCTTTGTAATTTTTCAATTATAAAATGATATACATGTGATTCCATGATTTGAGTGTCCCCTCCAAAACACAAGTTGAAGTTTAATCACAACTGTAATAATACTGGGTTTTAAAAGATGTTTAGGACTTGAGGACTCAGCCCTCATGATAGGTTGCATGGTTATAAGTTAATTATTGCTAGAGTGGTTTGTTATAAAAGTTAACTTCCTTATCCCTGTTGTTGCTGCCCTTTGTGCTCTTGTTTTCTGCCTTAGGGGATGGAACACAAAGACCGCATGTAGGCATGTGCCCTCTTGGATGTCTCAGCTCCTAAATTATGAGAAATAAATCCCTTTTTATTATTTATTAATTTGGTTTTTCAAGACAGGGCTTCTCTGTGTAACAGTACTGGCTGTCCTGGAACTCATTTTGTAGATCAGACTGTGCCATCATCATGCCAAGTATAAATCCCTGTTTAAATAAATCACCCAGTCTATGGTTTTCTCTTATAGCAGCAGAAAACCAGGAAATACAACATTTTTTGCATAAAGTGTAAAGAGTTTTTTTTTTGTTTGTTTTTCGAGACAGGGTTTCTCTGTGTATCTCTGGCTGTCCTGGACTCATTTTGTAGACCAGACTAGCCTTGAACTCACAGAGATCTTCCTGGCTCTGCCTCCCTAGTGCTGGGATTAAAGGTGTGCACCACCATGCCCGGCAATTTGCAGACAGCTATGAACTGCCATGTGGGTGCTGGGATTTGAACCTTGTCTTTTGGAAGAACAACCAGTGCTCTTAACCGCTGAGCCATCTCTCCAGCCCAAATGTAAAGACTTAGAAACATAAGCAAGAGAACTACTGAACTTATCCAAGAAGCAACTACTTGAAACCTTTCTGATGGACAATTTGATAATATCTATTAAATGTTCTAAAGCATTTCCCATGTGAACATTGTTAGGCTACCTCAAAACCAATCATTTCCTTAGAAACAAACTTCTTGCTTCTTCTCCATTCCCCCTAAACTCTAAAGGCCTTGTTAAACAGTAATTTTTACCTTTTCCAGTTGAGGACTCTAGGAAGATTCCATAATCCTTTATATGCAAAGTATCTCTATACATGTCTCTGGCTTTTCATAGCTACCCACTGAATGCTATCACAAATTAAATAAAACCTTTTATTTCACAGACATGTTCATCCTCACACTTCTTAATGCAGTCCCTGCCTCTCCCTTGTATATTCTTCTGAGCTACCCATGTGCAGTTTTGTGAAATAAGGGCTCAGTGTTCTTTTTAATATGTTTTTATTCTTTGAGAGTTTCAGACACATATTTAATTATTTCTTTTATTTTTGAAATTATGATATAATTCTATTATGCTTCTTCATTTCCTTCTTCCAAGCCCTCCCATATACCTCTCCTTGTTTTCTTTCCAATTTTGAGTTCATTTTTCAATAATTCTTGTTACATATTTGCTTCCCCTTTTCACCCCTTAACTTCTTCCAGATTCATATATCTCCCATCCCTCCCAGCTTTTTTGTCTTTTATTTCTTCCTCCTCTTCTACTTCTCTCCTTCTCTCTCTTCTTCTCCTCCCTCTCTTCTCTTCCCCCTTTTCTTGTTGTCTGCCCCCACTCTATCTTTTCTCCTTTTTCTTCTATAACCCATGAGTCCAAATTGTGCTGCCTAAATACTTACTGTGTAGCACTAGTGCATGGTCAACCTAGCAGGGGCCTCACCCTTAAAAACACTTGACTCTCCCTTCCCCAGAAGCATTAGCTGTCAATAATTTCTCAGCTAAGTGTGGGTGTTCATGAGGTCTTCCCCACTCCACATTAGAATGTTGACTACTTGATCTTGTGCAAGCCCTGTGCAGGCAAGTGCACTGGTCCCTGTCATGTCCACAATACACTGTTTTGCTCTGTCTGGCCTTTCTGGACCTCTGGCTCTTACAGTCTTTCCACATCCCCTCTTCTGTGATGGTTCCTGAGCCCATGCCTGTGTGTGTGCATGAGTGTGTGCACTCCCTACCTTCTCTCTGTGTGTCTTTGTGTGTTAGTATAATACAGATGCCTCACTGTGATTAAGGACACTTACTGATCTCTACTGACACTGTCTGTGCTTTGATCAGTTGTGAGTTCCTGTATTAACTGCTGTCCTCTGCACAAAGAAATGAGTCCTGAGAGCTGCACTAATGTATGGGTATAGACCTACAAATTTGGAGAACAATTTGATACTCTGTCCATTTAGCAAAATAATAGTACTTGGATTACCACTTGGGCCTGTCTACAGGAGCTTTTTGTATTCTTTTGGATTGGAATATCCCACAGTCCTACCTCACACACATTTTCTTTCTTCCTTTCTTTTTTCTTTTCTTTTTTTTTATTGTTGTTTTCAAGATAGAGTTTCTCTTTGTGTAGCCCTGGCTGTCATGGAACTTTGTAAACTAGGCTGACCTCAAACTCACAGAGATCCACCTGTCTCTGCCTCCCGAGAGTTGGGATTAAAGGCACGCACCACTACTGCCTAGCCACACACATTTGGCTTCATTCCCTAATAATTCTTTTAGTACTTACAGGGGTATTTCAGCAGTATAGGAATAAGCTCTTTTTTTTTCACTTGTCCCCTGCCATTATCAGTTCACTCTGCTTCCTGCTTATGGATGTGAATTCTGAGGTTACTGCTACAGCTTCTATACCTGCTTCCTTATGATGGTTATGAACTCTTACTGCTTTTGATCTATAAATGCAAATAAACCATTCCTTCTGTAAGTGGTCTTGTTCATGATATTTTATCATAGAAATAAAAAGTTAACTAATATAGAAGCTGGTACCAGGAGTAGGGTATTTATGTGACAGGCTTGACCATGTTAATTTTTTTTTGTATTGTGGAAGAATTTGGGGCTTTGGACTAGAAAAGTGGTGGTACACAGAAACTGGGGCTTAATGGGCCATTCTCATAGGAACTTGGGAGGCAGTGCAGTCCTGAGAGCCATGCAGACTATAGAGACCCAGCTCAAGAGGTTTCAGAGGTGAACAGTATTAGCACCTGGACTGGAGACTGTTCTTGTGATATTTTAGGGGGAAAAAAAAAGAAGTAGCTTCTAAGAACTTGCCTGAGGCTAAATTAAAAAACTAATGAGCTAATTTCTTTGTCAGAGGAGATTTCAAGACTGCCTAATATTGACTCTGTCATGTAGTTATTAGTAATTACAATTGTTCAGGTATAAAATGAAAAAGAGCAAATGGGACAGAAAGGAATGCAAAGTGTACAGAGAAAAAAGACACTGACAATTTTATTATTATTGCC
This sequence comes from Lophiomys imhausi, assembly GCA_907164525.1. Lineage (NCBI taxonomy): Eukaryota > Metazoa > Chordata > Mammalia > Rodentia > Muridae > Lophiomys > Lophiomys imhausi. Next base: position 1,234,904 of record CAJQZJ010000662.1, on the reverse strand, counting down.
AAAGCTTGTGTTGTAATTGTTACGGAAATTAACACCATTGAGGAGAGGCTAGATCTGCATTAGGATGGCAACTTTATCATATTTATACTTTTTCATTGTTCACATAGCTGTGTCTTCATAATAGCTTTCCATACTAGACACCTAGTAAAACAGAAAGGTATGCAAGCTACTCACTATATTTCAACAAATTACATTATAATTGACACTGTTTCTGTTTTTTCCTTTGTAAATACTTCCCACTTCTACCTTTCACAAACAGGCAAATTATGACCCTAGATATCCTTTAAAATTTAGAGTACTGAGAACTGCATTTTCTTTTTCCTTAAAATAATCATGTTTATAATTTCTGTTCAAATATACTTTTTAATTTATTTGTTTCAGTAGGTAGTATGAATATAAAATATGTATATAAAGAACTCAATAAATTAAATACAACAAACCAAGTAATCCAATCAAAAAATAGGGAACAGAGCTAAACCAAGAATTCACAAAGGAGGAATCTCTAATGACCGAGAGACACTTGAAGAAATGCCTAACATCCTTAATCATCAGGGAAATGCAACTCAAGATGACTGAGATTCCATCCACACATATCAGAATGGCTAAGATCAAAAACTCAAATGATAGCACATGCTGGCAAGGTTGTGGAGAAAGGGGAACACTCCTCCATTGCTGGTTGAAGTGCAAACTTGTACAACCACTATGGAAATCAGTCTAGTGATATCTTAAAAAATTTGGAATAGCTGTACCTCAAGGCCCAGCCATACCACTCCTGGACATACATTCAAATGATTCCTCACCAAACCACAATGATATGAACATCAACTATGTTCATATTTGCTTTATTTGTAATAGCTAGAAACTGGAAAAAACCCAGATGTCCTTCAACTGAAGAATGGATTTTAAAAAACTGTTGCACATTTACATAATGGAATACTACTCAGCTATCAGAAACAAGGAAATCATGCAATTTGAAACCAAATGGATGGAACTAGAAAAGCTCATCCTGAGTGAGCTAACCCAGTCTCAGAAAGATGCACATGGCATGTATTCATTTATAACTGGATTTTAGCCATATAGTACAGGATAACTATCCTTCCAAAGTAGCAGGAACATGGACTTTGTTACCTGTTAGTGGGACACTTTACCCTAGTGGAACTGCCATGTAGGCCCCCAGAGCAAGAGAAAGCTTTTAGCCTTCATGTGACTGATGAACTGAGGAGGGCTGGTATGTGGGGGCACCCCACAGTGGAGAAATAGGATAGGTGGGAGATGGGGTAAAGGGTGGCAGGGTGGAACTGGGAGGGGTGGAGGGAGGGGGTTGTGATGTAGATGTAACTTGAATTAATAAATAAATGTAAAAAAATTAAAAAGAAAATAAGCACAAATTTGTAATGAACATTTTATATATTTCAAGAATTGTACTAAATATATCACATACAACATTGCATTTCATCCTTACAAAACCTATGACATGTTTCATATCAAGGAAGAGAAGCTCAGGAAAAGGAAGTAACCTTTCTTAAGGATGTTTAGGTGGTAAAAATTAGTGGCATGTATTGAATCTAGACAGTCTGATGATTACAGACTTCATTCTCTTAACTATTTCATTAGTCAATTTGGGAATGAATATGCTGTATAAGTTCTGAGTATCTTTTCAGATAATAACATTCTTTTGCCTTATGTTAAATGAGTTTAACTTTAAAGTTTTGCTTCATTAAATAGCCAACTAAGAAAAGATGTTCAAAGACACACAGATTAGGGCCACAAGAAGAAACTTTCAACAGACTGCCAGTTCCTATCGTAAAGATGTGAAACATCTGGAACTCCTGTGTGATATCTAACCACTTTAGAAGCCATTTTGGCAGTTTACTAAATGTTTTACACACTCACCATATTACTGTCATCTCCTGGTGTTTACTCAACCAAAAGAAAGATATATCTTCATGAAGTCTTAATGCGGTTAAAGGTTTAACAGCTAGATTCACTGTACCCTAAAAGCCAATTTAATGTCTGACTTAATCCATTTTCTGTTTTAGAATATCTGAGGTTGGGTAGTTTATAAAGGAAAAGAATTTATTAGGGTTCATGGTTTTTGGAGTCTGGGAAGGTATACATGGGTTCATTGAGTTTGATGAAAGTCTCCTGTGTTTCAGTTTATGTGGAAAGAGGATGAGAAAGGCAGCCCTTCTGAAGAGTGGAAACACAAGGAATTCATAACATCCTTCTCTCACGTAGCCCTGAGAGAGAACTTACTACTGTGAAAAGGATATTAATCCATTCATGAAGACTTCATTACATGATCTATATGACTCTTACTAGGCCCCACTTCTAAATGTTGCTGTGTTAGATGGCCAAGTCTCAATATGAATTTTGTTGACGATAAACTATGAAACTGAAACCAGAGCAATGTCCATCAACAGCTGAACTATTAAACAAATCTGGTGTACTCACATGGTAGAATAATATAAGAATACAACAAGGTAGATGTCTTTATTTTTCTTGATGAGAGAAGCAAGATACAAAGAATACATATAGTGCTTCATGTGTATAAAATTCTAAAAATGACCCAAAACCCAAAAAAAACCCAAATGAAAATAAAGTAACAGAAGACACTTCTTTTTTTTTAATTAGGTTTTCCAAGACAGGGTTTCTCTGATTATCCTTGACTGTCCTGGACTCACTTTGTAGACCAGGCTGGCCTTCAACTCGAGTGCTGAGATTAAAGGCATGCGCCACAATGCTGGGCCAGAAGACACTTCTATAGTTGCTGACGCTTAGAGTGGGAGAAGAGGTCATGTGCCTGTGGCAGTAGGAAATGGTTATGTGATGGAGTTCTTGGATTTGGTTCCACTTAATTGGAACCAGTAATTTGGCTCAGCCTATAAATGATCTTGCTATACAGGTCTGAATCAATCCCTAGAACCCAGTGTGGAAGGAGAGATACAATTCTTGAGAGTTTTTCTCCACATGAGTGCCATGGCATGGATTTGCATTTATACACATCATACACAGACTTAAAGTAATAATAAAAAATTAAGTAACTTAAATATAAAAATTGTATATTATATATAATTTATATTTATATGTATAATGTTTTATATAATGCACTAATTATATATACTATATAACAAATATATAATTGTATAAATTATATGTACTGTTTTATTTTTTACATGTAAGTAGTTTTTTAGTAAAATTGATGTACAAATATTTAAAACATGCAAAATATTAACACAAAAATTCCTGCAATGTATGTGTGTGTATATGTGTTTATGTATGTGTTTCTTCATGTAAGTGTAAGTGGATGTGGAGACCAGAGGACAACCTGAGGTGTCTTTGTCAGGAGCTGTCCATTTTGTGTTTTTTGAGATAATGTCTCTCAATGGCCTAGCCTGGAACTTTCCCGGTAGGCTGAGCTGGCCTGTGAGTGATCCCCATGGATTTTCCTGTCTTCACTTGCAATCTGGTGTTGGGATTACAAATTCATGGCAACATGTTCGGCTTAATATGTCTTCTGGTTATTGAACTCAGGTCCTCATGCTTATAAAGCAAACACTTCACCAGCTGAGCCCTCCCCCAGGTTCCAGGCCCTGCACAATGGACATATTCACACCCTGGCTCTTACCATAAGTGTTGAATGTTTTGTTTTTTGAGACAGAGTTTCTCTGTATAACAGCTCTTGCTGTCCTGGAACTTGCTCTGTAGAACTGTCTGGCCTCGAACTCACAAAGATCTGCCTGCCTCTGCTTCCTGAGTGCTAGAATTAAAGGTGTGTGGCATCATGCCTGGCTGTAAAGTTTTTTTTTTTTTTTTGAGAGTGAATTAAATTCTGTAAACAAGAAAACTTAATTGAAGAATATTAGTATGATGGGTTGATGTTATGCATTCTAAATGTTAATTAACCTGCTCCCAGAAGCTTGCTTGCTGTATGTCAAGTAATGCTGTGTTACCTTGCTTGTCTCTGATTGGTTAAATAAATGGTGAGGCCTGAGACTGGGCAAAAACAGAGGTAGGCTGGACTAAGGTGCTTGGACTTGTGAAGCAGAGAGTATCTCAAGAGGAAGAAGAAGAGAAGAGCCTCCAGAAGAAGAAGAAGCCTCAAGTAGAAGAAGAGAGAAGAAGTCTCCAGAAGAGAAGAAGAGAGAAGAAGCCAGGAGCAGGAAGGAGGACACATGATGGAGTAGATGAAAGATCATTCCACATGGCCTGGAACATTGGCATAGTGTGGAGAAAATCAGCTCAGGGGACAAATGCATATTATATGGGCTTTATTCGGGGACAAAATTATGAGCTAGCTTAGATGAGCTAAGATTGCTCAATTCAGGCCAAGGCTTGTTAAAATTCATAAGGTGTTTGTGTGTGCTCATTTATAGTGGTGGGTTAAGGATTAACACCACCAAACCAATTAACTATAATCTAAATACTGGTAAATAATTTAATTATTTCTACATTAGTATTTTAAAGTTTTATAGAAACTTCTGGGTTGTTTTCACAAAAGGTTATTGATTGTCATTCCAAAAGATATGAAAGTGTCCTTTTAATCATACACCCTTGCCAACCTTTTAAATGTTTCAAACTGATGAGGAAAAATAATATAATACTCATCTTTTTGATTATGGAGAAAATTTCTCAAGACATTTTTTATACTACTGGGAAATTTTATATGAATTGTTAATTTCCCCTGGGCCTTGTTTCTTTCTTATTGGTTTCTGAGTTCTGTTGTAGAATTGTTTATGCTTTATTCTTGAGAATGCTTCTATCTGTGTACTGTATCATTAATCTTCTAGTTTTATTCCCAGTATCTTTTACTGTACCAAACTATCTATCTACCAAGCTATATATTGCAACTACAAACTATTCCCTTTATGGTTGCTTGAATTTCAGTCTTTTATCCTTTTGATTTTCCTTTCTTTTTTTGATAAATAAAAGCTTTCCTCAAATAAAAGTGTAAGTATTTCATCTATTTTTAGCATCTTAACTCTTTAAATTTTATTTATATTTAATTTTTTTTGAGAGAGAGTTTCTCTGCGTAATAACTCTGGCTATCCTGGTGTCCTGGACTTGATTTTGTAGTTCAGGGTGGTCTCAAACTCAGAGATCTATCTGCCTCTGCCTCCCAAGTGCTGGGATTAAAAGTGTGTACCACCACACCCAGCTATATTTAGTTCTTGAATCTACCTAGAGTTTAATAAGAACAGGTGCAGATGCCAGTCCCTCTTTTCTATATGTATAATCAGTTTTCCCAACTATATTTTAAATAATGTAACATTCCTAAGTAATTTGAAATTTCTTCACTGTCTAATAATATTTCATTTTCTACTATATTTGTTTCCCTATTATTTGATGTATTCATTTGTCTATTCTGTTTGTTTGTTTTCAAGACAGGGTTTCTCTGTGTAGCTCTGGCTGTCCTGGAACTCACTGTAGACAAGGCTGGCTTCCAAATCAGAGATCAGCCTGCCTCTGCCTCCCACGTGCTAGGATTAAAGTCCTGGGTTCACTTGTCTGTTACTGATATAGTATATTGTTTAATCTCTTAGCCTAAATATCCTTTCCTTACCCAACCCCATAATTTTACTGACTGTTCTTGATCATGTACTCATCAAAATGAATTTTAAAATAGATTTATTAGTTCTGTTTCTTTTCCTGGGAATGAGGAGATATTTATGTATTCTTAGTGGGATTTAGTTCAGGTTTTCCCTCTGTATCCTAGGCTGGGATGGAACTCACTATATAGCTCAGTCTAACCTTGAACTCATGGCAATCCTCCTGCCCCAGCCTCTCAAGTGCTGAGAATTCAGGCATGAGATACCATGCCTGTGAGTTCCCTGAAGCTAGAGGTACAGGGTGTTGTGAGCCATTGATGTAGGAGTTGAGAACCAAACTCTGATCCCCAAATTGAATTTTAATAATACATTCAGTTTTGTTTGTAGATGTCATAAATCTTTGCTCAGGTTTCCTGGTGAGCTAACTCCCCATATTTCCTCAGTAGTCGTGCTCTGTAAGGCCCATGGTTCATGTAGCAGAATATACCAAATACTGATCTCACTTCTAGGGCAAACAGGGTTAGGATCCTTCAAGAATGCTCACATATTTCATCAATGTATTAATTGTTTTTATAAATGTTTCTGTTTCAAGACACTTGATGTAATAATACTGTTAATTCATCAGTATTGTATTCCTAATAACACTAACTCATACCTGAATTAAGTTCAGCTAATGTGAATTTTCTTCTTAAATCATATCATATTAGATACCTCTTTACCACTACATTTGTTTTTTTTTATCAGTGAAATCAACAATAAAAAGGAAAATATATTGGCAAATGGCTACTTAGTTCTGATATAAAAGTTGGAACAAGAGAAATGAAGATCCCCTTGTTTGATTTCAGATGGGAACATGTACATTGGCTGTTCAGTTTTCCTGTGCATTGTGCTGTATATGTTGGAAAATGATTGTGAAAGACCTGTTAATTTTGGGTCACAAATAAACTTTTAAGACTAGTCAAACAAATGTCAAATAAAATGAATGGTCTATTGTAACATTGTGAATCCCCTTTGATGCTGCTAATGTGTGCAAAGCTATTGGTTAGTAAAATCTTCAAAGTGGCAGTATGTATAAAAAATAATGCAGAGACTGCTCAGCTGGAGATACTTGAGATTGATACTTCATATTTCTCATGTTATGGGCCTCAATCTGTAGCCCACGAGCCTGGATCTTACTGTGTAGACCAGGTTTCTCAAGTGTCTGTGTAGCCCTCCTGCCACAGCCAACTGAGTGCTGGTTTCCCAATCTTGCACCATGTGGCATTGGATCATTTCATTTTCTGAACCAGGAGCTTAAGCTCCCACTCTTGCTTCCATCTTCCAGTTGTTGGGATTACATGTGTGTGGCACTTTTCTGGGCCCTTAATTTTTTTCTTTTAAGCTGAGCATGCCTTTAACTCCAACTCTTGGGAGGCAGAGGCAGGTGGATCTCTGTGAGTTCGAGGCCAACCTGGTCTACAGAGTGAGTTTCAGACAGCCAAGGCTACACAGAGAAACCCTGTTTCAAAAAAACAAACAAAAACCAAAAAAAATTTTAATTCAAAATTTTATCTAAGCATCTAGAAGTTCTGTGTGGTTAATTTTACAGTAAAATTAATTTGTTTTGGGTTATATAGTAGTCCTAAGTTTAGCTTTTTGAGAGAAACTTCCTCACTGATTTCCATTGTGGATGCATCAATTTCCATCCACTCTCATCAACAGCTGATAAAGGTTCCTATATCCTCACTTCCACACCAGTATTTGTTGTTATTTGCTCTCTCTGTCTCTCTCTCTCTGAAACAGAGGCTCACTGTGTAGTATTGTCTGGTCTTCAACTCTCACATAGACTACACTGACCTCAAACTCACGAGATCTGCCACCTCTGCCTCCCGAGTGCTGGGATTAAAGGTGTGTGTGTCACCATGCCCAGCCTGACAGCAATTAAATTTTTTGAGGCCATTATGAATAGGATTATTTCCTTGATTTTTATTGGTGTATAGGAAGGCTACTGACTTTTGTGTGTTAATTTTATAACCTGCCACATTGTAGAAAGTGTTTATCAGCTTAAGAATTTTCTAGTCTCATGTATAATATATTAACTCCAAATAAAATTACTTTTACTTCTTTCTTGACTATTTGCATTCCTTTTATTGGCCTCTCTTTCTCTGTTTCTCTGTCTCTCTGTCTCTTTTCTGCTGAGTGTTTTTTAAAATAATTTATTTTTTATTTCTTCAAGTTACATCTCAATCATAATCCCCTCCCTACTCCCCCCTCCAGTCCCACCCTTCCATCCTCCTTCCCCTCAACCCCTAATCCTCTACCTTTTTTTTTTTTTTTTAGTTTAAGGTATTTCTTTTTCCTCCAACAGCTCTCCCTTTCAGTCCAACAAATGGTTCTTTCTCTTATAAATATAAATACAATACAAAGCAACAGAAATAAATAGGCCACAATTATGAGTTATATGGCTTAGCATGATTCCCAATGTCCAGTCCATATGTATTTGGCACCTGACTTTAACATTCTACTATCTAACCATCTCCATGAGTTTGAAGTTCTATATCTAACTCAGCTTTCATAATAACTTGCCTCACAATTTTAAAAATATCTTCTTAGATCCAGAACACCCTCTTGATTCCTAAACAACTCAAAATTTAACTATGAGACTCTAGCTATCTATTCTTCAACCACCTCAGAGACCAAGATTTCTCTGTGTAGTTCTGGCTGTCCTGAAACTTGCTCTGTAGACCAGGCTGACCTCAAATTCATAGATCTGCCTGCCTATGCCTCCTGAGCGCTGGGATTAGACTTCTACTACTATACTGAAGAGGAATTGGGGGAGTAGACATCCTTTTTCTTTCTTGCTTAACTATTATTCTATCATGAAAAATAATATTTCTTTTGACCTCATGAATGGATTTTTTTTTCTATAATCGCAATGACTTCTTCAAGTATCTTCTGCAGGACTACCTGGGCAGTTGTAAATTTCTTTTTTTCTTTTTGCAAATTACTTTAGCCAATTTTTATTATGAAAAAATTTTCACAGAAATATTTGTTGGAGAGGTAGTCTGGGTTTCAAGTTGTTGTATTTCGGAACTTAAAATACATCTGTGCAGGCTTTTCTGCCTCCTGAGAGTTCATTAAACAATGTGCTGTTATTTCTTGGGGCCTGAACCCCCTTTTTGAGATTTGGCATGTCACTTTTTCTATCTTCAAATTCTTTTTTTTGTTCTTTATATTTAATTTTTAATTATTATATGAGGAAGAGAGGTCCTTTTTTCTGAGATTGTGTGTGTGTGTGTGTGTGTGTGTGTGTATGCACATTTGTTTAGCCTTGACTAAATTTAACAGCCTTGGCTGTCCTAGAACTAGCTCTGTAGTCCATGCTGGCCTTGAACTCACAGAGATCTTCCTGCCTCTGTCTCCAGAGTGCTGGAATTAAAGGAGTGTGCCACCATTGTTCTTCAGGAGGTCCTTTAAAAATTTTTGTCTGTTTGATGTCCTAAATGCTTCCTGTATCTGGATTGGCATCTGTTTGTCTAATTCTGAGAAATTTTCCATTATGACTATTTTAAAAATGCTTCCTTTGGCATTAGAGTAGAAGCCTCCTTCTATGCCTGTCATCTGTATATTTGGTCCTTTTGAAGTGTCATGTATATCTTGGATTCCTCCTGGTACATTATTAGCTTATCTTTGTCCTTGTTGGATTGTTCCAGTTCCTCTACCTTGTCTATTCCTTACTTGATTCATTCTATAAATGAGACTTCTACAGTTTTAAAAATTTTACATGTTATGTTCTTCATTTCCTGCATTTTAGATGTTTTCTCAGTATTTCTATTTATTGAATCCATATTTCATATTTTTCATCTCCTCTTTTGTTTACCTGTTTGTGTTCTTGTTCAGGGTCTTATTTTTGCTTTCTTTCAGCATATTTATAATCATTATTTTAAGTTCTCTATCTGGAATTTCATCTAATTTACTCTTAATAAATGTCATTGCCTTTGGATTAGTAATTTTTGGAGGAGTTATGGTGTCTTGATTTCATATATATATATATATAAAATTATATATGTTGTTAGTGCATTGGTATTTACACATGTGGTGTTATTTCTTTGCTAGGTTTGTTATTTTTTAGCTGTATTCTTTCTGTGGGAGTATCTGTAAAATTCAAGTCAGGCTTGGATGTGGTAGAGTTGAGTGTGTAGTTCAGAAAATAGGTCCTCAGTTGAGAAGCTCAGGGTACTTAGTGTAAACTTTGCACTATTTGTTTAGGAGTGTATTAACTGGGGTAGCAACAATAGCTGCTTGAAGATAAACAACCAAGGATAGTATGGAGTATATTTAAATTTTATCTAAATTTAGAAGTGTGAGAAAAGTACAGTGGGTGGTAATGAAATATTAGATTTACTTTGAAAAGAAAAAAATGTGGTGGGTAAAATAGCTGTAAGGAAAGAATTCGGATACTTTTGGGGTCCATAGATTTTATTTGTTTATTTTTTAAAGTTTATTATTTTGATTTGTGTGTGTGTGTGTGTGCTCGAGTGCATGCGTGCACGCATGCATAGGTGCATGTGTGTGTGTATGGATGTACCTGCATGAATTTATGCACACTATGTGTGCAGGTGCCAACAGAGTCACAGGCAGTTGTGAGCCATCTGGTACCAGTGCTGGGCACTATACCTGGACTCTTACAAGAGCGGTTAGCATTTTAACCACTGACCTATCTTTTCCACTTTCATGTCCATAGGTTTTAGAGATTATTAAACCTACGAAAGGTTACAATCAAGAAGAAAAAGGAGGCTGGAATATGAAGGAGAGAAAAAGGAAAACTCATAAGGATCAAAAGGAGTATGAGATGGGGTTGGGAAGTGTAGGAAAGAGTGTCTTATGGTATCTGGGTGGAGAAACATGAACAACAGTCCTGCAACCTAACTGAGCAATGTACAGGTGCTATCAAAATTATCATGAGGCATACCCAGAAGAGTGGAAACTAAGTGCATGAAAGTAAGAAATTATGGAACAGAATACATATGGAATGAGTTGCTGGCACAATTGTGATGTTGAAGGGTAAAGTTCTCAGACTGCCTGGCTCTCGAATGCCTCACTTATGTTGTGTGCAGAAGGGAGGATTGACTAGAACACATTGGTCTTAGCATTAATGTTCTAGTGTTCCGCTAAAGCACAGGTGATAAAACCCTTCTTGGTAGTTGCCCTGGAAACATGCATGCCACTGAGATCTCTTGAGGAGCAGCTGTTCCCTCCCAGTGACTGCTATCCTTTTCTGGGCAGTGCTCCTGTATTTATAATTTTAAATGGCAGTTTGCTTGGATGGGATTCATATCAGTAGTTAGTCAGAAATTATGATAAGTGACACTAAAAAGTCATCTTGTCAAAAAGGAACTGGATGTGCTCTCTCTGAATAGTGTGGGTGAGGGGGTCTGTCCTGGCTGGTTTTGTGTCAATTTGACACAAGCTAGAACCATCAGAGAGGAAGGAGCCTCTCAGTTAAGGAAATGCCTCCATGAGATCCAGCTGTAAGCCATTTTCTCAATTAGTGATCACTCAGGGAGGAGCCTGCTCATGGTAGGTGGTGGCATCTCTGGGCTCTGTGTTCCTGGGATCTGTAAGAAAGCAGACTGAGAAAGCCATGTGAAGCAAGCCAGTAAGCAGCACCCCTACATGGCTCCTGCATTAGCTCCTGCCTCCAAGTTTCTGTTCTGTTTGAGTTACTGTCCCGACTTCCTTCAAAAATGAGCAGCAGTATGGAAATATAAGCTACATAAACCGTTTTCTCTTTCCAACTTGGTTTTTGGTCATGGTATTTCACTGCAGTAGTAGAAACCCTAAGGGTCCATTGTACAGATCATCAGTCTTAACAATATTTCAATGGTCAGTTCACACAAGGGTGGTATGTTGTGTCTACAGCCTAGTTCAAAGGTTCATCTGTCCATGTGTCTGAGCTGTGCTTAACAGTTTTGTCCTGTTCTGTTTTAAGAATCCTGAACCATTTGTTGTAACCCAGCCTTTTTAGTTATTAACACTTATTTATTAGCAAATACACTTAACTACTATTATTCCTATAAATTCCTACAACCCCTATGAATGCCTACAACCCATATAAATTCCTACAACCCCTAAGATCTAACCATTAAACCTATTGATAACTATTACAACTATTTTCATAAGGATACAGTCTCTGGGGCAGGTCCTCAGTCGTCAGGAACACAGTCTCTGGGGTAGACTCTTTAACGCACTTAGCAGTCTTTATTCTGGAATATCTCAGACTCAGGTTCATCAGGGTAAATTGGCTATGGCAGTCTCACCTTAAATAAGGCTTGAGGCTTTCTTCTCTCTGGGAGACCTCAGCGTCTGTAGGTCACCTTACTTCCTTCGTATCAGCAACTCTGCCGCTCTGCGTCAGTCTTTAAAGCTGGCCACAGTTCCGTTCAGGCAGCTGTTTGGACAGGTCAAACCCCTCTAGGTAAGAGCTGAGCCACAGGGTTTAGTCCTTGGCCTTTTGCTGTCTTGCTGAGGCTTTATCTGCTCACCAGCTTCCTTCTGCCTCAGGGAGATCTGACCATTGGTCTACCAGCACTTTCTCCAGCAGGACTCTGGGAGCTCTCTCTATGAGGGGGAGGGGGTGGCCCTTAGCATGCAGCTCCTGGGCTCATCCACTTGTCCTTAAATAGGATCGCTCCTTGTTCCACCTGCTTCAGCTTAATTTAGGCTCTGCCCACTTAGCAGCTGAAAACAATGCCAGGTCATAAAGTCTTTCCTTGTTTCACCTGGCTTCAACCTTGTTTTTCAGTCCAAAAAGACTCCCCTCATTTCACCTGACTTCATCCATAAGCTGATAAGCTAATTGCTCACTGCGAAGTTGATCTTCATGCCCTGAATTAAGAGACTGTATCAGAAACCTAGATATTTACTAAATCTAACTTATATTAATCTATCAACCCCTACAATTTGTATGCTATTGTGATCCTCAGCATCCTCTCTAATGCTCTCCTCCTTTGATGGAGGATGAGCCATTGTCTATTTTCTTGTTTATTATGCATCTTTTTGTTGAATGACGACCCCTAGAGGCATTTTTTTTCTGAGAAAGGATATTTGGAGGTAAAGGTTTTCAAAGTTATTTTTCCTACTTTCACACGTGCTTTGTATCTTGATTGGATTTAGAACTTAGGGAAGAAATTTCTGTACATGTAGTTTAAAAAATTTTTGCTCCATTTTAGTTTCTAATGATATTATTGAGAAATCTGATACTGGGGGATGGAGGGATTGCCAGTGTTTAAGACTGCTTGCAGCTCTTGCTGAGGACCAGAGTTCAGTTCCCAGCACACACATATTGGGCAGGTTACAAACTTCTATCTCCAGGGGGATCTGATACTCTTTTCTAGGTCCTATTGGTACCTGAATACAAGTGTGTGTCAATTCACCCTGTTTCAGACACACACACACACACACACACACACACACACACACACACACACAC
>CAJQZJ010000662.1:1189127-1213929 GCA_907164525.1 Lophiomys imhausi | reverse complement strand
CATCCATCCATCCATCCATCCATCCATCCATCCATCCATCCATCCATCCATCCATCTATCTCTATTAGTAGCAACTCTTAGCCCAGGTTGTTGTGGAGCCACAAAGTCTCAGACTCAAATGCTAGGATATGACATCTTTCTAGTTCATTCTTCCTCCTTTGCCTACCAAGTAAACATCTTCTATGTACACATTTCTCACTTCATTTTGTGCCTTTTTAGTGTTTTGGTAACCTGTTAGTTTGTGATATCATTGACAAAATGCTCAGTAAAGTGTCAGTATAGCATGCCCTTTTTCTCCAACAAGTACTTAGGGATAGTCCCCATTCTTCTTGTCCTCTACACTATTCTTTAACTTGTTTATTTTGGAGTTTTCAAAAATTATTATTATTCTTTGTGGTGGTGCACAGCTGTAACTTCAGGACTAGGGATGTGGGAGCAGAAGGTTCTGTAGTTCAAAGTCATTCTTTACCACTTAATGAGTTCTAGGTTAGCACATGCTAAATGAGAAAATTCCTCAAAAAATGACAAAAATTACATTATTATTTGTTATCAAAGATCTGATCCTTAAAGGTCTAAGACAGAATTCTGAAATCTGTGAGAATGGTCTAGTTCAGTACCATAGTAGTTATTTATCCATAAGACTCAAAAGAGAGGAGTTTATAACACTATGAACTTATTAATTTACAATAAATGATAATTCTCTTAAGGAAGAGTACTCAGGAGATTCAATTTCTTGCTTAATAGATTTTTACAACGCAGTTAGCAGAAGATTGTCAAAGCACCAAGTTGAATATTACTGTTGCATCCATCTGAGCCTGCGCTTGTCAGTCTCCACTGGCCCTGATTTCCAGACACCCCACCCACCCAGTTAGTGATCTATGCCACTTTTTCTCTTTCCTGGATATGCTAGGGAATGATGAACACCCACTGCCCTCACTCCAGGTTCTATAAAGTTCTAGCTTTCCTATTGCAATCCTATTTCAGTACCTTACCTCTTCTTGGTTCTTTTTTTTTTTTAGAGGTATGGGAGAGGGGATAGGAGGAGAGAGATGTTTCTAGGTAGTGTATTGTGCTGGTCTTGAACTCATGATCTTTCTGCTACAGCATTCTCAGTTCTGAGATTACAGGCCTTAATTTAAACCACTGCTTTTCTTGCATTATCTCTTGCAAGCATCCATTATAATTTTCTTGTCATTTTAGTTGGTAACCAATTTAATGTTTGTATTTATATTTATATTTCTCTGTGGATTCTCTATCTCTGTCTAGTAGGTACTGGAAATAAGAGCAGACTGCCAAACCCACCTCAGTTTTATATGGGTTCTGGGGTTTGAACTGTGGTCTTCATGCTTGTGCAGCAATCACATTACTTACTGCTGAACCCTTGCCCCAGTCTCTATTTTGGCTTTTCTGATTTTTGTTACAAAAATATTTTACAAGTTGTTATTCATTGTTGTACACTCAGCCCCTTATGCTAATTTAGTATACATATTCACATTATTACTCTGATTTAAATAATATGTATCATATGTCTTTTGTTTATTCCATATTTTCATTTCACATTCAATGTCAAAAAATAATGAATGGACTGACCAACATGCTTGCCAAAAACTGAAAAATCCTCCACCCCTAAAGTTTGCTGTTTATCAACTCTAAAGAGTGCTAGCAAAATATTTCCCTCTGGATTTTGGCCTTCAATTCTGCAAGTTAGTGAAAGCAAATATGGAACAATTTGGCAATTGGTATTAAAGAATGGAGATTTGGGACATTCTATTGAGCTCAGAAGCCCCCAAGGGGTAAGGATCACCTAGAATGAATTGACCTTGTTCAGGTACCTAGTAGTACACACAGGAGTGAGCCTGTTGGTTTGTAATTAATAGTTCATATTATCACTTACAGGAGCCGGTGATGACACAAGAACTTGGGGACCTCCGTTTGTGAACACAGAAAGTACATATTTCCTTAGTGTTAATCGAAATAAAAAAGTAAGACTATTTCCTGTTTTTGCTTTATTTGTGTAATTCTCTTGGCAGTTACAAAACTTCTAATATCACAGCTTGCCTTTTGATGTCTAACTAATATTTCAAATATTTATGATCACATCTAAGCAACAGTTTTTATTACTATTCCTCCTCTACTAAATAACAAGAAATTATGAGAATTCGTAAGGGAAGTAACCTGTGAAAGACAAGTAGTTTAGGTCTTTACATTTATTTCTCCTTATTGGTATTGCACAGTATCACTACTAAAAAGTATTTACTATGGTTCTTGCTGTCAGATAAACATTTTGATTGTTAATGATGTCAATAAAGATGACCTAAGTATTTACTCATAAAGAAACTCATCTTGCTTTACAATGAGAATTTGTATGATATAAATGGCTCTGTTGTTGAACTGCCAATAATGATGAAAAGGTTTTTGAAATTATTTTAATGTTTACATTTTGATTTTTAGAGTATAGCTGTTAATATCAAGGATCCAAGAGGGGCAAGAATCGTCAAAGAGGTACAGTATGTGCTATGGCATCTTGAGTTCTTGTTAGGGATTTGGATATAAATCCTATTTAGTAATTTGAGTTGACCTTTTTAATTTTTGGTGGATTGTTTCTCAGTAGTAGTGTTTTGGATTTATAAAATTTAGTCAAAATATAATTATATCACCCCCCTTCTTTCAATACTTCCCATGACTCCTCCCTACTTCTTTTGAAATTCATGTCCACTTTTTTCAACATTTATTTCTTCAAGTTACATCTCAATCACAGTCCCCCCTCCTCCCTTTCCAGTCCTAACCTCTTCCCCTCTTCCCCCTCCCACCTTTTTAAAAAAAATTTAAGGTATATCTTTGTTCCCCCCAACATCTCCCCCTTTTAGTCCAATAAAGGCTCTTTTTCTTATAACAATAAATACAATACAAAACAATAAGAACAATTAGGCAACAATTATGAAAATTATAAGGTATAACATACATTCCCAATGTCTAGTACATATGTATTTGGGAACTAATAATATTATTCTATTATCTATCTATCCTGGTGAGTTTAAAGTTCTATACCTAACTCAGTTTCCATCCTAACTTGCATTTGATGTCCTCTTTTTCTTTAATTATTAGTTACACACATACCTGTCAACAAATATATAAAAGTAAACCAATGATTCCATTAAATGTTGCTTGCATGTATATCTAAGTTGACTTTTTAGTAAGCATAGTGTTCTCAATAATTTCTTATATGTTACATGTAATTAAAATCATAGTGTTATAAATTAAGTTCTTTTGACACCAGATTCTAGTCTTGAGTATAACTATATACTTATACTTTTCCCTCAAAGCCTCAGAAATTTTGTGTAAATGAAATATGAGAATCTTCATTTTGGAGCCAGTGAGATGGCTCACATTGTAAAGATAGATGCTTCCTGCCAAGAGGATCTCAGTTTACCCTAGAATTCACATGCTGGAAAGAGAGAACCAGCTCCCATAAACTACTCTGACTTCTACATGCATGTGTGGCATGTGCATGACCATACACATACAAATAAACAAACAAACAAATAACTAAAATAAAGCTCTGCAGATCAATCTGGCCTTGAACTCAGAGATACTGTGCCTCTGCCTCCTGAGTGCTGAAATTAAAGGTATGCACTACTTGTAAATACATACATGTGGTTTTTGTTTGTTTTTTAAAAAAGAATCCTCATTGCCATGAAGGTGATTGAGTGGCATGGAATGTACATGATACCCTAAAGATCATAGAGCTAATGCTAAATTTGACATAAAGCTATCACATTTGTAATAAACTACAAGTTAATTTATTGAATGAATTATTTTGGGCTATATTCTTATGATAAATAATGAACTCTTAGTCACAACAACAGAACTTCAGCCAACCGTAGGTTGCCAGTTGATCAGATGGTTGTTTTCTTCATGGGATTTCTTCTTGCTTATAAGTATTGCCTATCCACATCTCTGTGTGGAACACTTTGGATCTCTTATGTTTCTCAACATTGCCTGACACATGCATCATTCTCTTTAGAAATAAACTATTAAATTTAATATTCACTTTACTGAAGTTTTGGTTTTCCTTTTAACATAAGTAAGGGGGAAAGGTGACATTTGAACATGGAATCACAACTTTTGGAGAAACCAGGCTTTCACTGGTATGTTTTTCCATATGCCCAGCATTTCCAAATCTGATCTCAGGATGTTTTTATTCTGGGGCAGTATTGCACAGTGGTTAAGGGTAAAGGGTATGCATGTTTATATGAGATTTGAGCTCTGCCTCCTTTCCCTGCAAGCTATGTGAATTAGGTAGGTTTTTTTTTTTTAAATGTGCCTCAGTGTTCTCATCAGTAAAGTAGGGTTAGTACTGTAACTTCTTTGCATGGTGCTTAGAATCAAGCTTATATGTGTTAAATGCTTAGAAGAGCTCTTGCTGTATAACACCCACTAATCTGTTATTTCCTTATGCAGATATGGTTAGATGCATTCTGTGAGCTGAATCTTATTTGTTTGTCATCATCAAGCTTTTCAACCCACTTTAATGGATTTTTATCTATTTAGTTAGGGAACCAAATTTTAATTTTTAATTTTTTTAAAGATTTATTTATTTAGTTTATGTATGGGTGTTTTATCTGCATGAACTTCTGATCCGAAGAGGGCTTCGGATCACACTGTGGATGGTTATGAGCCACCATGTGGTTGCTGGGAAGTGAATTCAGGACCTCGGGAAGAGCAGCCAGTGCTCTTAACCACTGAGCCATTTCTCCAGCCCCAATTTTTTATTTTTTTTTAAAGACAAAAATGACCATCATCTTATTGCTAAAAAAATTCTGAGGGCCTCTTCTGTGATAAACCTATGGAAGCTTTCCAAACACGTCAAACAGCATTCTTTTTTTGCCATTGACACCTCAAATATAATTGAGCCTGCTAGATCATGTGATCCAAGAGGCACAATAGCTCATATAGCAGCTTGGACCTGTTGAAAAGCCTTCTTCTAGTTTAGACTATATTGAAAACTAACAACTTTCCAACTCATTTGCTGTATGGGCTAGAGTAACACAATCAAGTGAAGAATATGCTTCCTACAGAATCCAAATAGGCCTACTAAGCCTTTTGCTTCTTTCTTGGTGGTAGAAGCAGTAGGACACAACTTAGAAAGGATATCGCTGAATCTTATACAATTAAATTCCTAGACATTTTACAGTGATAGAAGTCTTTTATGTAAATGTTGTTTTTATTTCCTTAGAAGAGTGGATTAGATGAGAGCCGTATCCAAGCTTTACATGACTTGGGCTTAGCCCAGAGTGTTTCTAACTATGTGTAGGCCTACTTCGGGAAGCTTCTAGCCTCCATACAGTCTAGTCTTCTCCAAGCCTGGATGTTGAAGGCTTCAGCTTCCAGCTCTGTTTGCTAACCTAGGCCTAGAATGTTTTCAGCCTTTGATACTTATTGCTGAGTAAGCTCACTCTTTCTAGTTCTTTCTGAACTCTGACTGGCTGGTTCAACTCAGTTGTTCTGGCTTAAAACTCCTCTCCAAGCTGACTTATTCAAACTGGTTTCTCTCCACTTCTCACTAAATTGCTCTGCTTGGAAAAAACTGCCTCTGAACTCCATGAACTGAACTGCATGAACTCAACTGTACTCAACTGAACTATACCGAACTGTACTGCACTCCCAAACTCTACTGTACTGTCTCTATGAACTCCCCTGATCTGTCTCTGTGCTTCTCTTAAGACGCTTCTCTTTTCTGTCTGTTCTCATGAGAGTTTGGCTTATACTATCTCTGACTCATTCTGTCAAATCTTTCTCTGATTCATCACCTTGTCTGCCCCTCAATTAGACATCATTGTTTGGTATTAAAGGTGTGTACTAAATTCCAGCCAGAGGGATTAAAGGTGTGTACTAAAGACATGTCTATATTCTAGCTGGATCAAACAGACCTAGGAGATGTGATCCCTTGTCAGAGCAGCCATGTTGCTGGATTAAAATTCTACACTCTTGAGTTTTGATTGTACTTATTTATCATCTTTCTCATGTGCATATTGTTTTACCAACAAGTCCAGAATGGTTGCTGTTTTCTGTTTGCTTTATCAAAGCATCATGATGTTATTAGTATAATGGATCAATATAATACCATGTAGCAGAGGCAAGCAATCAAGATCCATTCAAATTGTTATGACATAGGGATAGATAATTAATAAATTATTGAAGTAGAACTATTAAGGTGTGCTACTGGCCTTGCCAGGTGAAAACATTACTTCTGGAGTCTTTATGGACAAAAATGATGATAAAAGTATTTGTACAATCAATAGCTGCATACCTAGTACCAGGAGATAGGTAACTTTTCAAGCAAGGAAAGCATACCTTGGTCTAACAACCATTTGGAGTCAATTTATTAAATTTACAATAATCAACTACCATTCTACCTGATATATCCATCTTCTGCATAAGCCTAATAGGAGAGGTAAAAGGATATATAGTAGGAACTACCACCCTTGCATATCTTAAGTCCTTGATGCTGGAGCAATCATTCCAGGAATGTGAAAATGTTTTTGGTTCACTATTTTTCCTGAGGCAGATTAATGACTTCTATTTGGCCTTTCTAACCATAATGTCCATCACTCCACAGATCAGAGAATGAATGTGAAGATTTGATGGACTTTTAAGTATATATATTCCAATTATGCGTTCTGGGAATGGGGAAATACATTCAGGGTGATATCAGGAACCCACTGGAGCTGCTATGTTCAGACTTTGACTAAAACTTAATTGATCACCTGACCTTCGTAAAGACTCCACTTCAGCTGGAGGGCTACAGTGGTACTGGGGGAGTTCTCTAAGAACTAATCAAGAACTAGTGTCTAGTAGACCTTGAATGGTCTCATTATTTCATTACTCTAGCAGAAGGCCATATGTTCCTTTGGGGAGAGGATGGGAGAAAGAATTATTAGTACTTTTTGTTTTTGGAGTTGAAGCCAAGTCTTTCCTCAAGTAGAAACATTGTATTTGAGAGGTTTAGTCTCGAAACTGATTCAAGTCTGAAAATTGGTTGAAGGTCCATGGTCTTTGTTTCTGTGATCCAAGGTAGCCTTGGTTCATTTGTTCAGGAATTTTTCTATATTTACACATTGTACAAGAACTTGGTAGACTTCCTTTTTACTTCACTTCTAGGAACACTATGTTTATTAATAATTACTTAGCTAGTGTCAAAGATCTATACAATTCAGGCCATTATGAACATTGCTATGCCTCTAATGCTTATTACATTAAAAAGGTTTTCCTTGCCGGGTGTGGTGGCGCACGCCTTTAATCCCAGCACTTGGGAGGTTGAGGCAGGTGGATCTCTGTGAGTCAAGACCAGCCTGGTCTACAAAGTGAGTCCAGGACAGCCAGGGCTACATAGAGAAATCCTGTCTCAAAAAACCAAAAAAAAAAAAAGGGTTACCTTGCCTTTGTTGACTTTGTGCTGCCATTTGGCATTTGCTATGTGAGGATCTAAGTAGTTCCATTTCGTTTAAGTTATGCAGTTGAGCAGCTGTGACTCCCACTCTAAGGTTGGGCATCCAGAGAAGAATAGTGATAAAGTTCTTCAAGTTGTTGTATACTGCTACGTATGGTATTAGGGAGTGCATATCTTCTGGACTCCCTAGAGCTCTAAACTTCTGTTCTAAGACTTTGATATGTTGTGTTTTCACTTTTCTTCTTGACTTCTTGTGTTGTTTAATTTATATTAGTTTTTCTATGCTAGGTTTTTTTTTCTGTTGATCTGTAGGAGCAGTTCTCAACTTGTAGGTCATGACCCCTTTGGTTGCTGCATATAAGATAACCTGCATATCATATATTTACATTATGATTCACAACAGTAGCAAAATTACAGTTATGAAGTAGAAATGAAATAATTTTATGGTTGGGGTCACCACAACATGAGGAATGTATTAAAGAGTCACTGCATTAGGAGAGTTGAGGACCACTCATCTGTAGTCTTATTTCATTGTATTACATAGACTACAAGCAGTTATTTCACTGTATTTGTTAAGATTTTCTTTGTGTCTTAACATATAATCCATTTTAGAGAAAGTTCTATGGGCTCCTGGAAAAACAAAATATGTATTGTGCAGTGTTTAGATAGAATGTTCTGTAAATGCCAGCTATGCCACTTGATGAATGGCAGATTAGTCAGGGATCTCTAGAGGAACAAAACTGATAGAATAAATCTATATCCATTTATCATCTATATCTGTCTATCTATCATCTGTTTATATTTATCTATCTGTCTTTCTATCATATCTATTTATTATGTGTCATATTTATCGGTTATCTATCATACCTATTTGTATTTATCTATCTTATATAATCTCTCTTTCTCTCTCCATCTATCCATCCATCCATTTATCTGAGATTTATTAGAATATCTTGTAGGCTGTGGATCTGCTGGTCCAACAATGGCTGTTTTCTGGCAGTCTAAGAATTCAGTAGTTGGTCATTGATGTCCAACAAGATAGATGTCTCAGCTGCTATTAGTAGGTTTTCATACCAGTGAAGGAAGGAGCTTTCCAGCAAGAGTGAAGACAAGCTTTCCACCGTAAAGGATCCAATCAAGAAAAATCCTCCACAGATTGTCCAGCTACTTGAGTTTTAATTAATTCTAGATGAAGTCATATTGACAACCAAGAATAGCCATCACATGGTGTCATTTAAATAAATTATTTCTTTATTTTTTGTAAGGATGTTCTGTCTAGTTGGTGAGAGTAGGTATGGTAGTCACCCTGAACTACTGTGCTGGGATTAGTCTGTGACTTTATATTCAATAGTAGTAGTAGCTTTATGTAATTTAGTTAACTTTTGGGATATATATCTTTGGAATTGCAATATCCTGTTGATGGAGTGTTCTATTGGTCAGTATGAAGTGAAATTCATTATCATTTTTTAAAAAATAGATTTGAGTTAAAGTCTATTTTGTTAGGTATCATAACAGTGACACCTGCTTGCTTCCTGGATCTATTTGCTTGGGATACCTTTTTCTATTCTTCTAGCCTAAGGTAGTATGTGTCTTTTGTTATGGGGTTCATCTCCCAGAGGCAACAAATAGCTGATTTCTGCTTTTTAAATTCAATCTACGACTCTGTGTGTTTTGATTGATGAATTAAGACCACTAAAATTCTTACTTTCTGAAAGTTGTGGATTGATTACTGCCATTTTGTTAATTGTTTTAGCATTTGCTTTATTTCCTCTTCCTCTCTTGATTAGCTATTATCCTTGCATGGTTTATTATTTCCTGTGGCCTCATGGATGGGTTTGCTTTCTCCAGTTTGAACCATTTTATTGTATATATCCTGTAATGCTGGCTTAGTGGTTATACATTTCTATTGTCTATTTTTATCACAGAAAGTTTTTATTTTTCCTTCAATTATGACACAAAGAGATTTTCTGTGCATGGCAGTCTGGTTCAGTGGTTTCTTTCTTTCAGTAGTTTAAAAATAGTATTCCAAGGCCTCTGACTTTAAATTGTTAGTTGAATAATCTGGTATTGTTCTCATGATCCTGCCTTTATTTGCGACTCAGTTTATATGTTGCTGCTTTCAGTATACTCTCTTTGTTCTGTCTGTTCAGTATTTCGATTATATTATGATTAGTGGAAATTCTTCTGTAGTTTTGTCTGTCTGAAATTTTAACTGCTTCCAGTATAATTGGATTGGCATCTCTTTTGTTATCTTTGGGAGATTTTGTTATGATTCTTAATTTTTCCTTTTTCTTTAGAACATAAGTATAATCTTCTTTTTCTACGATCCCTGTCCATGGATTTGGTCTTTTCATGTTGTGTATATGTTAGAATACCCACCAATGCTTTCTTATTATTTTACCCACTTCCTAGTTAG
This sequence comes from Lophiomys imhausi, assembly GCA_907164525.1. Lineage (NCBI taxonomy): Eukaryota > Metazoa > Chordata > Mammalia > Rodentia > Muridae > Lophiomys > Lophiomys imhausi. Next base: position 1,204,063 of record CAJQZJ010000662.1, on the reverse strand, counting down.
CTTGTCAGTTCCTCCACCTTGTCTTCAAGCTCATATAGTCTGTCTTCTCTTAATACATTCTATTACTGAGATTTTTATGGATTTTTTTTACATAACCTACTACTTTTAAAAAAATTTCCAGTATTATAGGTTTGTTTATCTTCATGATTTCTACCTTTTCTTGAGTTCCTCTTTCACATCTGGTATCACCTCATTTCATTCATCTGTTTATGCCTATGAATATTCTTTTTTCTATTAGTAATTTCATATAACTCCCTCTCTGTAGGTCATATTATTATACAGTGCTAATACAGTTATTAATTTTTGATTAGGTTACATTGCCTTGGGTTTTTTATTTTTATTTTTGATTTTTGTGTGTGAATTTTACATCATACACCCTGTTCCCTCTCATCTCCCACCAACAGACCAACCCTCTACCCTGGAAACCCCTCCCAACATTAAAAAAAATCTCACTGTGGAAGCTGTAGTGTGTAACAGAATATTTTTATTTATCATACTTATATTTATCAATACTTAACAACCACTTACAAAATACCTAAATCCTATAACCTAAACCTTAATCATCTATAATCTATCTAAAAACACCCCAATATCTAACTATCAACACTCATATCTACCTAAAATATCTAATTAACATTATTTTAACGTTCTTAAAAGGATATTAGTATTCTTAGTGTAGGTCCAAGCATGATGGTCTGATTTACAACAGTCCCATCAAGTCTTTCAAACTTAAAGTCTGTTGGGCATTATTTTGCCTATTTGTAAGGCCAGTTTACATGCCCCACAAAGTTTTGACTAGTTATAAAACCAGTCTGTTCCAACCACCAACTGAGGGCAGCCTTTTCAATCAGCTACGAATTGCCTTCGAGATCTCCCTGACCCAGAAGTCTCAGGAATGAAAGTCTATCTAAATAGCTTTCCGATTCCGATTGTCTTGGCAATCTTGGTGGCCAGCTCGCTCTTGGGGAGGCCAGTGTGGATTGGATCCTATGGCACTGTGGCGAGAGGCCCTTTCAATCAGTCAAGAATTGCCTCTGAGGTTTCCCTCAGCTTTCCTATCCAGTTGTCTCCCTCACCTTTGCACTCTGCGGCTCCAAGACAGGATACTCCAAAGGATACTCCCTTAGCAGGTCTATGGCAGGTTCTTGCATTGGATTGCAGTAGTCCAAACTCTGCCAATGGCATGCTCTTCCTCAGAGTGGATTCCTGGCAGGTGAGGACAGGAGAGAGAGTGAAATCGAATAGATCTTTGATTTAAACATCGTCCCATGTTCTGATTCTCAGAAGAGTGTCTTCCAGCATTCTCATTGCTGTGATTACTAAATGTTTTCGAGGGCTTTCCCAAGTCGTGCCCCTTCAGCAGTGCATTAGTGTGGTCCCATCTCTGTAATCTTCAGGGATGCCAGTTTTTACCAGTCTGAAATCCCTATGTGCTGCTGAAAGGCCTAACTTCTACCACAGTAGTATGCAGTGTGTCCCACAATATTCTCTTTTGTCCATACTTTTTTGTTTGCAAATGTTCATTATAATGATTCCTTGACCTCTGGATTCTGGTACTTTGTCAATAATTGAACCTCACTGGGACTCCTCTCAGATAACTTGTTGTTCTGTGTCATGGAGATCCTGTATTTTTGAGTCTGTGGAACTGACCTCTTCATTTATTCCAGCAGTTCATCTATGGGGTATATGTTGGGGTGGGCCAACTCAAAGCCCTGGTTCTGGGTCTGCAACCCCCACATTCAGGACCAGCTCTTCTATGCTACTCAGGTAAGGTGCAGGGCCTGCTCTCCCTAGTGCTGCAGAATGTGAGGGGCAGGGACAGCTTTCCTGCACTTGTGACCCTATCAGGGCTAGATATCTTGTCTGCCACTGGTTGTGAGGGAAAAAGGGAGTGGAGGGAATCTCTCCCTCACCAATACCACCACAAAGCAGACAAAAAGTAGGGCTGACACTTCCACACTAACACCCTTGGGGCTGGCTCACCCACAACCCCCACATCCAAGGCCAGGCAGAGTTCTTCTGGTTTATGGCTTGCTTCCTGTTCTAGGAGCCCATCTGGTGCTTTCCTAGTGCTAGACTGGTGATCATCATAAGCTAGCTCCCTGTCCTAACCCCATGGCACCAGACTGGTGTTGATCTCCAGCTTGCTGCTTTCCAGGAATATTAGGCTACTATTCATTCCAATGTTCATAGGTCAGAACACTGAATGTAGACAAAGCCTCTTTCCTCTCTGCCACCTGCTGATGCACATGTGATGCAGTAGCCACATCTGCAATGCCTCTAGGAGCACAGATTTTTTTTTTAATTTTTTATTTCTTCAAGTTACATCTCAATCGCAATCCCCTTCCTACTTCCCCCCTCCAGTCCCACCCTCTCACCCTCTTCCCCTTCAACTCCATCCCCTTCCTTTTTTTTTAAGTTTAAGGTATATATTTTTTCCCCAACAGCTCCCCCTTTCAGTCAACAAATGACTCTTTCTCTTATAACAATAAATAAAAAAAAAACCAGAAATAATTAGGCCACAATTATGAGAGTTATAGGGCTAAGGATATATTCCCAATGTCCAGTCCATATGTATTTGGCACCTGACTTTAACATTCTACTATCTAACCATCTCCATTAATTTAAAGTTCTATATCCAATTCAGCTATCATTCTAACTTGCATCACAATTTTAAAAACATCTTCTTAGATCCAGAACACCCTCTTAATTCTTAACAACTCAAAATTTAACTATGAGACACTAGCTATCTAGTCTTCAACCACCTAAGAGACCTGAGAGGGATAAATATATCTGGATATACAGGAAGTGCAGGGCCAGCAGCTTCCAAAACTAAGAAATGACATACCAGAGGCTGCCTGGACAGTTCCCAATTTCTCTCCATGCATTACAGCATCAATCTTCAGCCGTTTGGCCCCATTTCTCTGACAAACATTGATTGTAAAGCAGGAATTATGATGGACTTGCCTACCCTGTCTTGGCAGAGCTAGGCTGTCAACTTACCTGCTTCTACGTTTTGTCCTTTTTGGACAGCATTTTGTCTACAGTTGAAGCAAGGGGTTTTTATTGCCAAGAGATAGGCTTGCCACTAATTCAACCATCTCCAATTGGAGATTCTTCGATGCTCATCTTCTACTTGGAGTAGAATAGGGGGTACTGTCAAGGGCTGACATGTCTCGATATTAAAAAAAAAAATCTTAAGTTAAGAAAACATCTTTGAATGCCATATTCTGCAGATCTCTTGAGGCATTTGAAGATCACCTATCTATCTCTTATTTTTGGATAAGCAAATGTTGCTTGTCTCTTAGCAACTTGATTTCTGATTAGCTTAGAAAATAACTGTGATAGACTGTCCTAGTATCTAACAAAATGACATGCTTGCATGACTATTAGTTTGCATTTCTTAATTATCCTAAACAGTTTATAACAGTTGGTTGTGAAAGGCCAAAACTTCACATTTCATTTTTAAGCATTACCTAGGTACAATACCTTAAAAAGCGTTAACCTTAATTTTGTATCAATATACAAAGATAAATACCAATGCGGCCAAATATTCTATTAATTTTGTATCAATATACAAAGATCACTACCGATGTAGCCCAATATAATATTAATTTTGCATCAATATGCAAAGATCAATACCAATTTAGCCAAATATAATCTTAATTTTGTATCAATATACAAAGGTATAATGGCATATTCAATAATCTGTCCTTTTTTCTTTATCATTCCTATAGTATGTCTATGTCCCATGTTTTCTCAAGTCTGTTCACCCCTACATAGGTGACAAAGAACGACACATAAAAGAAAAAAGAGAGAAGTCCCTGGGTCTAGCCTCCAAAATGTATTTAACAAGGCCATTTAACAGCTTGTAATCTCTCTCCCTAAATAACAAGATTATCTATAACCCATCAAATGACCAAAGTGGGGGAAAACACCCACCCCACTTTCTGGAGATGGGGTGTCGCTCTCTTAAAATGACTTCTTGCTGGTTTGTGATGTAGTAAACCTGTTTGGGGCCCAAATAAGAATGAAAAAAAATGGTTAAAAATGTTAATAGAATCATTTGATGTTCAGTCCTTTTGTGCTCAGCTATTTAAATGTCCTAAGAAGTTTGTAGACAGAAGCTGAACTTCAGGGCTTTACTGAAGTTCTGGCTGGAACAGTCTGTGGAGCTGAACCATCTTAGCGATTTTGAGTTGTGGTTGTAGACTTTTGAGGGAAAAGCTATTGAGGAAGTCTGCAAGGCTGGATCATCTGGGCTATTTGTCTTCTTTGGTGTCTGATCTGTTTTCGTGTGAGACTTGAGTTGTCCAGTTGTCCTTGGATTCCTTAGAAGGATGCTTTTAATCTCCTGGAAAGATAAGAACAGAGTCCTGCCTTAATCCTAACTCTGGACACTACCTTTTTTTTGGGGGGGGGGGGGGGGATCAGGTAATATTTTTTCCTGGAGAAAATTTGTTTTTTTGAAAATATAAAAAGTATTATCTTTCAATTGAGATTAAAAAAGAAATTATTTTGATATTTTGGAACTAAGCTAACCTTAAAGTGTACATATTTTGAGGTCTCAAAGGACATGCTGAGATTGTTTTGAATTTCAGCATGCCTTTTGTGAGTAGCTTTTAAACTTAAATCCTTCCAAATCCTATGTGACTGTCTCTGCATTCTAGGTATTGGGATCAAAGGCATGTGGTTCCCAACTGATGGGATTAAAGATGTGCTCCACCACCCTTGGATCTAAGTTTTTCTCTATTTAGAGCTTGCTTTGTGTCAGGATGACCTTAAACTCTGAGATCTGCAGGTTTCTGTCTCTAGTGTGTTGGGATTAAGGGTGCATCCTTCTCAAATGATGGGATTAAGGGTGTGTACCATCACCACCCTGTTCCTTGCAACTCTAGAATTTATAAGACATCTAACTCTATAGTGATCCTCCTGTCCCTGCTGTAGTTAAAGGCACGGGCTAATGTTCTCGAGACCCCAAAGACCACCTAGGAGCCAACTCTGATGTAAATACATGAGGGTTGTTTGTTCAAGCTCAGAGCTTGGACTCTCAACACTCACTGACACAGCAGTTCGAGTTGAGAACCCCCAGACCCAAAAGTACAAAGTTTATATAGAGACTCAGTCAAAGAAGCAGGTTCTTTACCATAAGATTAGATGACATTTGGGTAGCCAGTCATGTCCATTTCTGATTGGCTCATTGTTACTGACTAACCAGCTGAGGTCAGCTTGACCACCAGAAAGTTTGTTTAGACTTTTTAGGTGCTTTTTCAGATTGAGCTGTCTGGTAATGATGAGGGAACACCCCTGGAATACAAGGTCGGGTACATTTTGTTGTTGTTCTGGAACTGGAGGTCAGCTCTGAGTCAAACTTAATACAAAATGGATTTTTTTTTCAAGATGGATTCAGTCAGGCTCCACACTACCACCACACTTTTCATATATTTTACCTTAGCTCCAAATTTTTTCAACTCTTGGAGGTTTAGAAAACCAGGTTGAACTGCAGTAACCTTTAATTTATTTACAGTATTTTAAACCTCTTACCTGCTTTTTAATGCCAAACCATGGAAATATCCTTTATATCTACAAAACAAAAACAAAAACCTTTTAAGATGCTATCAAGTTTGTGTAAGATATGTGGCCACTTGCAGTCTAACATTCTAATCTGAAATTAAAGCCATTTTCCTTTCATGCCAGTAAGACAAGTATACCTTTGGTAAATTATAGTTTGAAAATTTTATATTGTATTTTTATTATATTTTTTAGGCTTATTAACTTTTCTTAAAAAAGTATTATTTTGTTTTCTCAAGTTACTTCTAGAACATACTTTCCTCCCTCCTCCCCTCCTGTCCCCTCTTTCCCTCTGTCCTTCCTTCCCTTCCTCCTTCCCTCCCTCCCTCCCTCCCTCCCTCTCTCCCTCATTGTTCCTCTACTTGGTAGTCTCCTTCTTCTCAGATGAGGTGATCCCCCACATATCATACTCTCTCAGATCTTCAGTCATGTGAGGGCCAAGAGCTTACTGGGGCTTGATATGGCACCCCATCTAGTGTAAGGTATTCCACTAACCTGCAGCAGATTCCATGACTTACTGGTGAGTGAAATTTTTAGGAGCACATTTTTTGTGTTTCTTATTGTTACCATGTTGGGAATTCTTTGCTTTGGTTTATTACTTTCCAAATACATTCTTTAAGTTGAAGTGTTTGCAATGTTCAAGTGGGACTTGGATATGGTAGAGTTGCATGTGTAGTTCAGAAAATAAAATTTCAGTCCAGTTGCTTAATGTACCTAGTATAAGCTCCATATTTTTCCTTGAGTAGGGTATTAACTGGGAGAGCTACTAGAGATGTTTGATATGATAACCATGCAATTTTCATACTAGCCAATTAATAACAGTGGCTCCTTCGATTTCAATACTGTTGTAGATAATAACCTAGGGTAGTATGGGGGTATATTTGTACTTTACTTAATAAGATTAGGAGTGGAAAGAAAGTAGATTGAGTAAGGATAAAGGTTAAATATTATATTCACTTGGAAAAGAAAAAAAAATAGAGGTAGGTAAAGTAGTTGGGAGGGGAAAGTTGGGTACTGTTAAGGTCCTCAGATTTTCAAAATTGTTAAAGCTATGGAAGGTGATGATTAATATGTAAAAGATCGGTAGGTAAGGTTAAGAGAAAGAAGAAAATATGCAAGAATAAGGAGGGGATGAGTACATAAGATGTGGCTAGAGAATACAGTAAGAATACCTTCTATCAAACAGGGTACAGAAACAAAAAATAGCTCTAAGTTGTAACTGAGCAATGAGCAAACAAACAAACAAACAAACAAACAAGCAAACTGTTCTGAGACATATATGTGACAGTGGAAATTAAAGAACTTACATTAAGTGTGGTTGGAAGATACCCAAGTATCCACCTGGTTCCCTGAGACTGGCACCACTACAATGAGAGAATATGTGATGGATAGATGGGAAAGATGTAGCATGTGGTGGAGAGATGGGAGAGAAAGCTAAGCTGAGCTATTGGAAAGAGGTAGAACTGGAGACAAGACAATCCTGGGGAATAGGCGGATATGAGGATCCTGCCCAACCACCTGAGGCCATAGTGATGTCTGGGCCTGGGCTGCTGCCAACGGCTATGTCTGGGTTTGTGACCCTACCACAGCTGGGGTCTGTGTTGATAACTATGGTCCATGTTGCCACCAAAGGACATCTCGATGACCATGGTCTGAGCTGCTGTCTAAGACCATGTTCTCTGGGGGCTATGCTGACATGGGATAAGGGATGTAGGTGGGCGAACTGATCAGAATGGCCTGTGCTGTCACCTGAGGCCATGATGTCATCCTGGCCCAGGCTGCTGCTGAGGGCCATGTCTGGGCCTGTGGTCCTGCTGCAGCTGGCTGGGGTCAGTGTTCATGTCTAAGGACCATGTTACCACCAAAGACCATGTGGATATTCCTGGTCTGGGTTATAGCCTGAGCCCATGTTGATGTCTGAGCACTGTGCTAAGCTGGCCTACGGCAGGAGAACTGGCCCTTCCCCTCATAGCATTGTCTTGGGAGAACTGGCCCTGGTGGCATAGTGTCACCCAAACACAAAAGAACATGCCTTCTCAGCATTTTATGGAAGTTTCTCTAACATTGACCACATGCTGGGGCACAAAGCAAGTTTCAATAGACACAAGACAATTGAAATAACTCCCTGCATTCTATCAGACCACTATGAATTAAAGCTAGCTAGATATTAACAACAGCAGAAACTACAGAAAGCTTACATACTCATGGAAATGGAACATCTCTCTACTGAAAGAAAAATGGGCCAAGACAGAAATAAATAAAAAAACTAAAGACTTTATAGAATTCAATGAAAATGAATATATAACATACTCAAACCTATGGGACACAGTGAAAGCACCACTAAGAGTAAAGTTTATAGCACCTACTACATAAAATAAAAAATTGGCGAGATCTCATACTAGCAACTTAACAACACACCTGAAAGCTCTAGAACAAAAAGAAGCAAGGACACCCAAGAGTAGTAGGTAGCAAGAAAAAATCAAATTGAGGGCTGAAATTAATAAAATAGAAACAAAGAAGACAATATAAAGAATCAATGAAACAAAGAGGTGGTTCTTTGAGAAAATCAACAAGATAGACCCTTATCCAAACTAACAAGAAGATGGAGAGGGAATTGTAACCGAACTTTTTAATTATTATTTAACACTTATTTATTTATTACTATATTCACTTATAACAAATAACAATTATTTCTTAACTATTAATCCTACACATTCCTATAACCCCTTTAACCTATCCAATAAACCTATTGATAATTATTTTTCTAACCTTTTAGAATGATACAGTCTCTGGGGCAGGTCCTCAGTTGTCAGGAACACAGTCTTTGTTGTAGATGCTTTAGCACACTTAGCAGTCCTTTTTCTGGATCTCTCAGATGTAGATTTGTCAGGGTAAGTTGGTTATTGCAGTCTCACCTTAAATAAGGCTTAATGCTTTCTTCTCTCTGGGAGACCCCATCCCCTTCGCATCAGCAACTCTGCCACTCTACCTCAGAGTCCTTAAAGCCAGGCACAGTTTCCTTTAGGCCACTGTTCAGATAGATCAAACCCCTCTAGGCAAAAGCTGAGCCACCGGGTTTAGTCCTTGGCCTTTTGGTGTCTTGCTGAGGCTTTCTTTGCTCACCAGCTTCTTACTGCCTCAGGGAGATCTGGCCATCAAATGATGGCCAGCCCTTTTTTCAGCAGGACTCTTGGAGCTCTCTAGCATCAGGGGCCTCTTCTCCTTCTGGGCTCCATGCACTGTCCTTAAATAGGAGGAACTCTGTTTCAGCTTAATTTGGGCTCCGCCCACTTAGCAGCTGAAAACAATGTCAGGCCAGATACTTTGTTTCTTTAACTCCATTAAGTCTTTCCTGTTTTTCCCGACTTCAACCTTGTTTTTTCAGTCCAATAAGTCTCCTGTTTGTTTCCTGTTTTCACCTGACTTCATCCTTGTTTTTCAACAAGCTGATAAGCTAAATCACTCACAGCCAAGTTGATCTTCATGCCCCAAATTAAGAGACTGTATCAGATACCCCTATATATTTTCTAAATCTAATTTAATTATTCTAACTCCCTACAGGGAATACCCATATTAATAAAGTCAGAGATGAAAGGAAGAACATAACCACAGATAATGAGGAAATCCAGAGAACCAATGGACATACTTTAAAGACCTGTGCACCATCAACATGGAAAATATAAAAGAAATGGATAGTTTTCCAGATAGGTACCACTCACCAAAGTTAAATCAAGATCAGATAAGTAATTTAAACAGATTTATAACCAAATATTGAAATAAATTCAAAGAGATTTATAACTAAATATTGAAATAGAATCAGTAATTAAAAATCTCCCAACCAAAAAAAAACTCATGACCAACTCTTTCAATGCAGAATTCTGCCAGACTTTCATAGAAGAGTTAAAGCCAGTAGTCCTCAGATTATTCCACAAATTAGAAACAGAAGGAACATTGCCCAATTCATTTTTTGAGGCCACAGTTACCCCAATAGCCAAACCACATAAAGGCTCAACAAAGAGAATTACAAACCAGTTTCTCTTATGAACATAGATGCAGAAATAATCAAGTATTTGCAAATCCAAGAACACATGAAAAAGACCATCCATCTTGATCAAGAAGTTTCATCACAGAGATGCAGGGATGATTCAGCATATGAAAATCAGTAAATGAAATCCATTATATAAATAAACTGAAGGAAAAAAATCCACACGATCATCCCATTAGATGCTGAAAAAGCCTTTGACAAAATCTACATCCCCTTCATGATAAATGTCCTGGAGAGACTGCTGATACAAGGGACATACTTAAACACAATAAAGGGAATTTACATTAAGCCCATAGTCAGCATCAAGTTTAAATGGAGAGAATCTCAAAACAATTCCACTGAAATCATGAACATGACAAGGTTGTCCCCTCTCTTCCTAGCTATTCAATATGGTACTTGAAGTCTGCTGTAAACTTGAAGTTTACTGCTAGAGCAGTAAACAACTGAAGGAGACCAAGGGTATACAAATTGGAAAGGAAGAAGCTGAAGTATTGATATTCACAAATAGTATGATAGTATACATAATTAACCCTAAAAATACCACCAGGGAACTCCTACAGCTGCTAAACACTTCTAGCAAAGTGACTGGATACATGATTAACTTTTAAAAATCAGTAGCCCTCCTATATACAAATGACAACAAGACTGAGAAAGAAATTGGAGAAACAATACCCTTCATAATAGCTTTAAATAATATAAAACACCTTGAGGTAACTCTAGCCAAGTAAGTGAAAGACTTGTATGATAAAAACTTCAAGTCTTTAGAGAAAGAAATTGAAGAGTATATTAGAAGGTGGAAAGACTTCCCATGCTTATGGATTGGTAGGACTGACATAGTAAAATGGCCATTCTACCAAAAGCAATCTATAGTTTCAAGGTAATTCCCATAAAAATTCTAACACAAGTTTTTACAAACCTTGAAATGATAATTCTCAACTTCATATGGAAAAACAAAACAAAACAAGTAAAACAAAACCCAGGATAGCTAAAGCAACCCTGAACAATAAAGGAACTGTTAGAGGTATCTCTGTTCCTGATTTCAAATTATACTAGAGAGCTATGGTAATACAACTGCATGATATTAACATAAAAACAAACATGATCACTGGAATCAAATTGAAGACCCAGACATAAATCCACATACCTAAGGACAACTGATTTTTTTTTTTAAATAAAGAAGCCAAAAATACACACTTGAAAAAAAAAAAAGGCATCTTCAACAAATGGTACTGGTCAAACTGGATGACTGCCGGTGGAAGAATGCAAATAGATCAGTACTTATCACCCCGCACAAAACTTAAGTCAAGTAGATCATTAATCTCAACATAAAACAAGATACACTGAACCTGAGAGAAGAGAAAGTGATGAATAAATAGCCTTGAATGTATTGGCTCAGGGGATGACTTTCTGACTAACAGAATTCTGATAGCATAAGGCACTAAGGTCACCAGTTAATAAATGAGACCTGGGACCTCATGAAACTGAAAAGCTTCTGTGAGGCAAAGGACATAATCATTCAGACAAGGCAGCAGCCTACAGAATGAGAAAAGTTGTTGTTGTTGTTTTTTTTTACCAACTCTACATTTGATAGAGGACTAATATCCAAAATATATAAATAATTCAAGAAATTAGATATCAAACAACCAAACAGTCCAATTAAAAAATGTGGTACTGATATAAACAGAATTCTCAATAGAGGACTATCAAATGGTTGATGTATTAGTCAGGGATCTAGAGTTGTAGAACTTATGGAATGAATCTCTCTCTCTCTCTCTCTCTCTCTCTCTCTCTCTGTAGATGGAATTTATTTTCATGACTTACAGGCTGCAGTTCAACTAATCCAATAATGGTTAACTGTGATAGAAAGTCCAAGAATCTTGTCATTGCTCAGTCCCACATGGCTGGGTGTCTCAGTTGGTCTTCTGTTCGTGTTAGAATTCTAAAGTAGGCTTCAATGCCAGGGAAGGATTACTAGCAAGGCATAGGCAAGAAGGCAAAGAAGAACAAAACCTTCCTTCTTCTATTGTACTTACATAGGCTTCCAGTCAAAGGTTTGGCCCAGATTAAATGTGTGTCCTCCTGCCTCAAGATCTGGATTAAAGGTGTGCTTTCTTTTAACCTCAAGATCTAGATCACAGGTGTGTCCTCCATTTCTGGTTTGCAGTTCATTCCAGATATAGTTAAATTGACAACCATGAATAGCCATCACAGCTGGGAAATGTTCAGCTTCCTTAGTAATCAGGGAAATGTAAATAAAAACTACTTTAAAATTTCATCTTACACCTGTCAGAATGACTAAGATAAAAAACTCAAGTGATAGCTCATTCTGATGAGGATGTGGAGCAATGGGAACACTCCACTGCTGGTGGGACTGCAAAGTTGTACAGCTACTATGGAAATCAATATGGCAGTTCTTCAAAAAGGTGGGAATTAATCTACTTCAAGACTGCTATACCACTCTTAGGCATTGTGCTAGCTAGTTTTATGTTAACTTGACACACAAACTAGAGTTATCTGAAACTAAGGAACCTCAATGGAAAGAAATGCCTCCATAAGACATGGCTGCAAGGCATTTCTTAATTAATGATTGATGGGTGAGTGTCCAATCCACTGTGGGTAGTTACATCCTTGGGTTGGTGATCCTGGGGTCTATAAGAAAGCATGATGAGCAAACCAGGATAAGAAAGCCAATAAGCAGCACTATTCATGGTCTTTGCTTCAGCTCCTGCCTCTAGGATTCGCCCTTGTTTGAATTTTTGTCCTGATTTCCTTCAATGATGAATAGTACTATGGAAGTGTAAGCCAAATAAACTCTTTCCTCCCCAACTTGCTTCTATTTTGTCACAGCAACAGAAACCCTAATTAAGACAGGCATATACTCAAAAGATGCTCCATCCTTCCACAACAACACTTACTCAACTCATAGCAGTTTTATTCATGATAGCCAGAAACTGGAAACAACCCAGATGTCCCTCAACAGATCAAGAAAATGTGGTACATTTACACAATGAAATATTACTCAACTGTCAAAAAAAAGATATCATGAAATTTGCAGGCAAATGCATGGAACTAGAAAAATCATCCTTAGTGAGGTAACACAGGCCCAGAAAAATAAATATGGTATATATTCACTTATAAGGAGATATTAGCCATTAGGTAAATAATAACCAAGTTACAATACATAGACCCAGAGAGGTTAGATAAAAATAAGGGGTCTAGAGGGAGATGCAGGGATATCTTTGGAAGGAGAAAGTAGAATAGATTTTACAGGTAGACTGGGGATGGGTGGAGATGTGAGCAGGGAATCAGATGAGTGGAGATGGGGTGGAGGGAGAGAGTGTGGAAGAGACACAACTCTGTCACAAATCCCTTGACCTATAATCTGTCATGCCTGTAAGAAGTGTTGGGACAATGGCAGCACAGAACTTGTGGAAATGGCCAGCCAATGTCTGATTTAACTTAAGGCCCATGCCACGAGATGGAGCCCATGTCCTATACTAGCCCATGTCCTAGCCCAGAAACCTAGGGTAGAACCAAACAAGACTGGCAAAACAAATGAACTAATGAACAAGCAAAGAAACAAATAAACAAAAGAACAATGAAATGATTCCTAATGATATTCTGCTATACTCATAGATTTGTGCCCTGTCCAGTCATCATCAGAGAGGCTTCCTCTTGCAGTGTATAGGAGTGGATATAGAGATCCACTGTAGGCATAACTTTTAAACTATTTACAAGTATCTCTAAACACCTATCAAACCACCAACCCAAGGCATATTAGAAGGATACTTCTCAATCGTGGGTCCTTGGGGCAATCTGGAAGCAGTCCATCCATCAGTCAGCACACACAGGGAACACAGCAATCAGCTGGAGCTGCAGTGGTCACCCAACTCTGGCATCTTGATGGCCACTGCCTCACTTTCTATAGGGGTTGAGGTCTCCTCTGACTGTCCAAGACTATTAAAGACAAACCAGGCAGGTGTTGCCTGCTGCTGCAACCCTCACTTACTTCTGCAGTCTCTTCAGCCTGCCTACTTTTTCTGAACCTCCTCTGGGCAGGTCCTGTGCCACAGTCTCTTCTATGAGCCTGAGCTTGCTGCCTTGGGCTGATGCTGCCACTTGAGGCCTTGGTCTCTTCACCGTCCATTGGCCTAGGTGCAGGCCTTTGGCACCCCTCCACTTGGGACCAAGGTCTTTGTGCAGGCCTTGGGCTGCAGCTTTTGTCCCACATCATTCAAAGCTCTAAACCAAGGCTTCACCTGGCCTCAGACCAATCTGGGCTCAGCTCAGTGTAGGCCACAATCTTTCTGTCATATTTTGAAGTGAGGCAGGAATGAGCAGCGATGTGAAGCAATGCCAAGCAACAAGCCCTCTTGAGTTTCCTGGGCCTTTTTTTAAAAAAATACACTCTAATTATGCATCAGGATGTTTTCTCATTGGCCAACCTTATGCCCTCCTCCCGAGGTCCACCTGTTGACCAGAACCATAAGCACTGCCAGTTGTTCCCCATGGGTGAAAGTCTTTAGGCTGTTTTGTATGCTGCTTTTCTGAGTCTGTTTTTCAGAAATCTTTACATATTCATTCAGTATGTTTATATTTCCAAAGAAATCCAAACCTCCACTGCAACGCACAACCAGACATTATGTAGTAAGAGAGAGTCTAAATTGGAGGTATTTTTCTGGGTTCCTCCCCTTGAATTTCAGGGAACTGCACTGAAGAGTGGGAGGAAAGACAGAAGAAGTCAGAGGGATGAAGGACATCAGGAGAACACAGCCCACTGAATCAGCTAAGAAGGAATCATATGGGCTCATGGAGACTAAAGTGGCAAGCATGGGGCTTGCGTTGGTCTGCACCACATCCTCTGCTTATATGTTATGGCTATTAGCTTGGTATTTTTGTGGGACTTCTAACAGTGAGAGTGGGTATATCTCTGACTATTTTGCCTACTCTTGGAACTCTTTTTCACCTATTGGGTTGCCTCTGGCTTCAACATGAGGGATTTTGCCCTATTTTGTCATGTTTTGCCATTGTCTCTTGAAGGCCTTCTCTTTTCTGAAGGGAAACTGAAGGGGAGTGGATCTGGGGGAGAGGGGAGGTAGGGAAGAGCTGGGAGGATTTGAGGGAGTGGAAACTGTGGTCAGGATGTATTGTGTATGTCAGGGTGTATATGAGAGAATAATCTATTTTCAGTAAAAAAGCATAATGAAACACTTTTGCTTATTGCATTAATTTATTGTGTGTTTATATGTGTGTGGGCATGTGAGTACCACAGAACACACACACACACACACACACACACACACACACACACACACACACA
>CAJQZJ010000662.1:1159255-1189117 GCA_907164525.1 Lophiomys imhausi | reverse complement strand
ACACACACACACACACACACACACACACACACACACACACACACACACACACACACACACCAGAGCATCACTTGTGAGTGTCAGTTGCCTTCTTCCACCATGTAGGCTCTGGAGATCAAGCTCAAGTTGTTTTTTTTTTTTTGGGGGGGGATGGTAGTGGAGGGATTTCTTCATAGATTTTGAAAAATTTTTAATAATTATTGTCATTTAATGATTATTTTATGTGTATTGGTGTCTTGCCTGCATGTTTGTCTGTCCACCATATATTTGAGCTGCCTGTAGAAGCCATAATAATGTCTTGGATTCCTCTGGGATTGTAGCTACAGATGATTGTGAGCTGCCATATGGGTGATGGCAACTTAACTTGGGTCTTTTAGAAGTATAGTCAAGTGCCCTTAACTGCTGACTCATCTCCCCAGCCCTATATAGGGTTTTAAAAATAAAATTATTTAATTGCATTTATATAACTAAAATATTATATTAATTATTATGTAGTACAAATGCAACAGATTATCAATATAATAGTCTAGATATACTTGATAGAGTATTTTTTTCTATAGTACCTGTGGGATTGCTTTGTAAGTAGTAGACTAATAAAATTTGTAGAACAAATTAAGATGTAACTAAAATGTGTATTGTATTTAATAGCAACATTTCCCTTCCATTCTCCTAAGAAATATTTGTTAGAATCATCAACATTAATAAATGTTCTTATGTTGAGGCTTCTCTGGTGTGGAGGTTAGTTTTTATTGTCACCTCCGCACAACCTAGAGTCAACTTAGGAAGAGAGAATCTGAAATTGCCCAGGTTAGATTGGCCTGTTGCCTTGTCTGTGATAAATTTTCTTGACAATTGAAGTGGAAGGGCCCTTCCCACTGTGGGTGGTACCATCCCTAGACAAGAGGTTCTGGGCTGTGTAAGAAAGTTACCTAGGCATGAGCCAGAGAGTAAGTCAGTAACTGGTCTTTCTCCATGGTTTCTGTTTGAGTTACTACTTCTGTTCCTGCTCTGACTTTCCTTAGTGATAGAGTGTACCTGGAAGTGTAAGTTAAATAAACCATTTCCTCCACTAAGTTGATTTTGGTCAGCGTATTTAATTATAGCACTAGATTAATACATCTGGAGTATATTGTATAACTTTCCCTCATGAGAGGTTTATCAACTTAACCTGAGATTAGGAAAGGATACCTATATATCGTGATATTTCAGTTGCACACCTGCATCTTCTCTGTCTTTATCTGCTGTTATGTGGATATGCTTTGAGTGTAGCCCATGGTGTTCCTATTTTGGATGCTTAGTCCTCAATATGACAATGTTGGGAGATGGTGGAGCATGTAAGAGGTAGAATATAGTGGAAATGGAAGATGGAAGGTGGTTGGGTCATGGGAGTATCTTCCCTCAAAAGAAATTAAGGCAGTTCTCATGGAATTGAAGTTGTTCTCATTCGAGTAATGAAATTCTACTTTCCATCTTCTAATTTCACAATGTTATTGATACTTCTTGAATATGCTTCATGCACTGTGATTCCTCACTGGACCTAAGCTGATGCTGTTTTTTTTTGCCTTCATATCTCTAAAATGTGAGGTAAATAGGTATTGCTAAGGAGATCCTATTTCTTAATGTATTTTTCACGTGTCTCCAGAGATGTCACCTACTCATCTGGTGCTTTTATTTCTAAAGCTTCAAAGGATGACAGGTTCTCTCTCCTTGAGATGCCCTCTAAGATGCACCCCTTCAGTTATTGAAAAACAAAAGCAGAATATGGTTTACTAAAGACACTTAAAATTCATTGGAAAATGCATTGTAAAGTATAAGGCTTCACTTTTTAGAATCATGCTCTAAAATGTATTTGTGTTGTAATTAGAAATATTACAGAATAAGAATAGAGTGTAATGATGATATTGTATTTTGGGTGAAGGCTTCAAGAGATTTTTTTGTATGAATTTTATATACTTATATTTTATTTTTACTTATTCCTTTGAGAATATATTTGGACAGACCATGTTCAGTAAATGTTTCTTAAATTTGAAGGGCACAGAATCCATTTAATAGTATACATTTACAAAAAATATTAAAACAAACATTTTTTCTTGACTGTAGTAGTTCAAGTAATTGATCAGAGCTTTTATGTATGCATAAACATATTTAATTTATTTTGTGATTGTTGTTCTAGATTTTTACAATGTGAGAATGTTATTGGAATTAAAGTTCTATTGTGTGGGAAAAGTAGTTAAAGGTTTGGAAGTCCCTCAAAAAAATCTGATCAATCTTTACCTCCTTCTTCAGCTTGCAGCCATTTGTGATGTGTTTGTGGAAAACTATGTCCCTGGCAAGCTCTCTGAGATGGGCCTAGGATATGAAGACATAGACAAGATTGCTCCTCACATCATCTACTGTTCCATCACAGGTATTTCAACTCCACACCATCCTTAGCGAGACTTTTTTTTTCTTTTATAAGAAACACGCATGGCTTTTCCCCAAGACACAGAGATTACTGAACAGAACTGTTAAGTACCTTTGACCTAAACTGAACATTTTCATAGATTTATTAGATATTTGTGTTTCTTCTCTGAATTGGCAAATTCACATTTATATCGAAGCATAGTTAGAATCAAAGGGTTTTCTGGGCTTTCAGTTATTATTGTGGAATCTTTAAATTTGCCTCTAGTTCTCATATGCTGTAGTTTGTTTTTTGACCCAGGGTCTCATGTAGTCCAAGCTGGACCTGAACCTTCTATGTTGTAGCCAAGGATAATCTTGAACTCCTGATCCTATCTCCATTTCCCAAATGCTAAGCTTACAAGTGTATGTGCCATCATAATGGCTTTAAATTGTAATTTTAATGCAGAGAAGGCCACGGAGAAAGATTATATGACCTTGTAGTTCAAAAATAAGACCAACTTTAATAGTCTAAAGTTGCACATGTCATTATGGGGATTCTTGTCTTTCCTGATGTTTTTAACTTTTGTTAGTGTATTGTCCATGTTGCCCAAGTCCAATTCTGCTCTCTTTGGGGTTGGTTGTATTTCTGATGAGAGTAATGTTCAAATTCCTGGGATTTGCTTAAATGAAGCCCCACAGTTGTGTAGTTGAAATTGCCACAGTCTGTGAAATCTGGTCTGCTGAACAAAAATGCTAAGTTGATTTCAAAGGCCAAAGGGCCTGGTTAGTTTTATTTCTTTGGTCCTTTGCATTTCAGAGGAAGCTGAATGTGAACAGTAGAGGGCAGTGTTTAAAAAGCTATTGTTCACCAGCAATTACTTTTTGCAAAAACTTCACTGTTCTCTGTGAACCAGTGGGTAGGGCAATCTCTAAAGGTACATATTTATATCTTCTAAATGGAAGACTTTTAAAAAATTATTATTATTAAAATTAAAAGTTAAAACTATTTAAAATAATTTAAAAATTATTATTAAAATAATTAAAAAATGATTACTCTATACATCTTTGTACTTTTAGATCTACAAGGTACTTCTCTTAACAATGTAAAGTTGTGTCTTTAGAGCATGTTTTTAATTAAAAAATTAGCAGCATGAATCTTTTCCATCACAGTTAAAATATTTCTTCTATTTGTCCACTCCATTACTCTTTCCTTCTGGTAGGATAAATGTTACATTATTTGATGAGACTAAATTTGTGATGGGAACAATGAATATCATTTAATAAAACTTTGGAGAACCAGGAGATTTGGGGGAGGAGGTGGCTTTGAAAATGTAATTTTAATTTAGTGACTCCATCATTAGTTATCTTCTTAATCTCCACCCTATATGGATAAAGTACAGGATTCCTTTTGAGGAAAGGGCCTGGGAAGGGATGTTAAGGGCTTAATTCAGAGAACACACCCAAGAGTTTAGACTTACTCTTTAGCTCTAAGTAGAAAAGACCTTGGAGCATGTTTCTGAAACACAGGGAGAGCATATATCAGAAAGCATATGAATGTGTGAGGTCAGAAACATAGATAATCACATTGTGATTCCATATCAGAATTTACTGATTAATAATATATTCACAAGGTATGATGGTTTCGTTGGCAACAATTTGCTGAGCAGTCTCATTCTTCTTGATAGATCTGAGTGAGGCAAATACAAGTTATTTATTTATTTATTTTCAACATTTATTTATTTATTGAAGTTACATCTCAATCGCAGTCCCCTTCCTCCTTCCCCTCCCAGTCCCACCCTCCTACCCTCTCCTCCTCTCCCTCCTATCTACTTAAAAAAATTTTTTTAAGGTGTATTTCTCCTCCTCCAACAGCTCCATTTTAGTCCAATAAAAGTCTCTTTTTTCTAATACAAGTTATGTTTATCACTATTTTATTTACTAATATTAACTCTCAGATCAAATCCTGAATTACACATCACACAGTTAATCTCTCTCTCTCTCTCTCTATATATATATATATATATATATATACGTTATAGAATGGTTTCAAAGGGGTTAAGATGGCCACATAGAACTTAAAGTCTCAAAGAGGCTTGAGAGGCAGAAGCTGTAGAGATAAAGAGTCTATGAGATAACAAACTGATGCTGCAGATGGTGCTGCAGAGTCCGGCTGCAGGGCGAGAGTTGAGCTACAGAAGTGAGGTTTAGTGGAAGGGATGGACTGGTTCTAGGCAGATGAACAGGTGAGTGGACAGATAGCAATTCCAGTAGGTAGTGTCAGCAGTGGAATGGAGCTGCGCTGAAGTCTCTGGGACAGTCACAAGTTTTCTATCTCTCCATTCCTGTACACACACACTAGGTGGTTAAGTGACAGGTTGGTGGGTCCAGTACCAGTGTTGTGTCCCTTTCTTTCTGGGGTCCGGGTGAAACAGTTACACTCTTTCATCAGTCTGGTATGTCTGATAAGTTTTTGAGCCTGTTTTTGTTTTAATAGTCCATTTACCTCTATAGTCTCCATTTACTTTAATAAGTTTATGAGGTAGCACCCTTTCTGTTTTAGGAACGAGCTGTTTATCACCTTGTGCTTTGTGGGTAGGACTGGACAGATGGTGTTATGTACACATCCACCAAAATGCAGAGTCATTGTGCTGTTCCATTTTCAAATGTAACTCAAAATGGAGTAAAGTGCTGCTTATGAAACGGAGTCCATACAAGGCAGTGCCCAGTCTGAAAAACTACTGTCTTAGACAATATAAAGTGACTTAGGGCAGTGCGTAGCCTGATTGTAGCAAATGTATTTTTCAGAAAATGATGGTAAAACCATTTGCTAGCAGTGTGAAGAAAGGCAATGAGTGTTTAGTTTATTCCATACAGTAAAAAATGTTTTAAGACCTATATATGAAAATTCAAACTTTAAAGGTTTAGAAATATTATAGGAGGCTGTCTTCATGATTGACGTGTAGGGAAGAGTTTTGTAGATAACACAGAATAAAATCACAAGGGAAAATGTTGATCAATTGGATTGTTCTTTAAAATTAAAAACTTTTGTACATCTAAACGTACCATTAAAAAGTTAAAAGATAAGTCATAGAATGTTGGAAGAAAAATTCAGAACAAAAAAATATTTCAAATGAAATAGGAAAAAGAGGTTCAGATCAACCGAAAAAAGGAGGCTTTAAATTAGTAAATATGAAGCTTAGCCTCTTTCCTTTTCAGGAAAATGCCAAGTTAGAGAAATGAATTCAACAACATTTAAATCAGACATCAGAAAACATGAACAGCCCCATGAGGCCTTTGAATATTTGGTGACTGTGTTGGCTGTTTTATGTCAACCTGACACAAGCTAGAGTTATTTGAGAAATGGCAACCTCAGGTGAGAAAATGCTACCATAAGATGGGTGTCTAAGCAAGGCTGGAGAGCATTTTCTTAATTAGTGGTTGATAGGGAGGGTCCAGCCCATTGTGGGTGGTTCCAACCCTGGACTGGTGATCCTGAGTTCTATAAGAAAGCAGGCTGAGCAAGCCACGAGGAGCAAGGCACCATTCTTTCATGGCCTCTTTATCAGCTCCTGCCTCTAGGTTTCTGCTCTGTTTGAGTTCCTGTCTTGACTTCCTTCAATGATGGACTATGATGTGGAAGTATAAGCCAAATGAACCCTTTCCTCCTCATCTTTCTTTTGTTCACAGTGTTTCATTATAGCAATAGCAACCCTAACTATTGATAGGACTATTGATGGTATGATGTGAAGCCATTTAAAAGCTCTTATGAAGTTGTACCTGTAACCTAAATTTTTGTTTCTATGTTTCCTTAACTTTCTACAGTTCAAAAGTAAAAGTTGAGAAAGCAAGTTGTAAGAGCAGGAACAGCATGTCAACAAGAGAGGGATAGTGTAAGTGAATATGATCAAAATACATTATAGTCACGTATGAAAATATCACTGAAGCCCATTATTATGTATAATTAATATGTGCTAATAACAATAAAATTAAAATTGGCTACTTAATCCTCAGATGTTCCCAAAGCATTGGACATATTTTCTACACTTGAATACATAATCAATACGAATCTGACAGGTTTTGAAACTAAAAGACCTCCTTAGTCATCTAACTGAAAAACTACTGTAAACCATGAGTGTTGTGCTGCCCTTCTTTCAGTCAGGAAATATATTTTTTTTCCTAGAATTTCAAAATGTTGTAACCATCTGCCTAACCTCATAGTGAGGTTGATATATTTACATTTCATACTAAACACATTACTTAAACAGATGACGATGCCATCTCTGCAGGAGAAGAGAAACTTACTGAATAATCAGAAGATTCCAAAACAGCCCTAAAGTAAGCACTGATGTGTGTCTGCAGCTGTGGCTGATTCCAGAAAGTGACTTTGTGCCTTCATGCTGTCCCCTAATGCATAACCTTTTATCTTCATTTTTTTTTTTTTTTGCCCACACACATACAACAGATGCGCTATAAACAGACATTCATAGCCACACTGGTCTGTAAACCTGCACTGTTGTGTTTGCTTATTTTAACTCCTGGTGGATGAAATCCAAGGCAATATATATATATATATATATATATATATCTGTGTGTGTAATTTAATTAAGTATTTAAAAAGCCTAGTCCAATTTAATATTAAAGCTTAAGATCAGGGCATGATGCTACATGAAATCCCAGCACTCAAGGAAGGAAGAGGTAGGGGGATAGAGTTCAAGGCTGGCCTTTGTTACATAGCTAGTTTGAGGCTAGTCTTCATTGTAGGAGACCCTCTCTCAAAAATAAATATAAACAAATGAACAACCTTCAGACTATAATTCAGTTTATAACTTCCCCTTTTCTCTAGATTGGCCTGCTTTATTGGAATTTTGAAGAAAGCAAAGGAGGAAAGAACAGAGGGAGAAAGACTTAGAAAATCATAGACAATTACTTTTCTTTTTTTACAAGTATTGTATTAATTATCCGATAATTGCTTATTTAAGAAAAATATATTGTATTTTGATCATACCTTCCCCCAACTCCTCCCAGATCATCCTCCTATTTCATACCCACTCAATTTTGTGTCTGCATTCTTTTCAGTTGGTACTGCCTATATGCTTCTGGGTATGTGACCATCCACTGGAACATTTTAACCTTTCATAGGGCACACACTTAAGAAAACTAACTCTCCATTTCTCAGCAGCTATCAATATTCTCAGTTGGGGGTGGGACTAGGTGACCATCTCCTTGCTTCATGCTAGAATTTCTGCCTGGTTTGAGCTTATAAATGTCGTATGCTGTCACAACTTTGTGTATCAGGAATCCAAAACTGGAGGGTGCTTTATGAAATATTTTTAAAAAATAGATTGAGTTTGTATACATTTTGATTGTTTTACATTTGTAAGACATTTAGAACACTGATTAGAATTTTTTCATGATTTCTTCCTTCATTATTATTGTTATATATATATTTGTAGATATGTATAAATAAATACAAGCTGCTAAATGCACTTGGTGTTGCTAGTATGATGTGTTTAGGGCTGACCAGTTGGGATTATAAAACCCATGGAGGGGTTCATCCCTGGAGAAGACTGATTTTCCACTTTTAGTAGCCACTAATTGCTTGTAACTTTAATCTAGGGGGCAGGCCTCATGAGATTTCATCTATCCACTTTGAATTATAAGTCAATGTTGCCACTGTGCATGTCTTGTTTATGGTTGCCTGTCCTATATAGGAGACACTGTCTCACAGTACAAGTCCTGGTCCTCTGGCTCTTACAGTCTTTCAGCTCCTTCTTCTGGAGCTGGGCCACAAGTGTAGGGCTTATGTTGTAGATGTATCAATTGAATCTGGGCATCTTGGGGTCAGTTCTCTGCATTTTGATCAGATGTGGATCTCTGTGATGTTCCCACCTGTGGAGGTTTGAATAGGTGTGGCCCCTATGGACTCATGTGTTTGAATGCTTGAATCATAGGGAATGGCACTATTAGGAGATGTGGCCTAGATGACAGGTTTTTGTTTTTAAGCTTTTACCTTTTAGAGAATTCTCCACACTGACTTTCAGAGAGCATGTACCAGTTTGTACTCCCACCAACAGTGAACGAGTTTTCTCTTTCTCCTACATCCTCTCCAGGGTTTGTTTTCATGATCTTAACCATTCTGACTGGGGTGAGAGGAAATCTCAAAGTCCTTTCATTTTGCACTTCTCATTCATTCATTTGTGATCCATCTTTTCTCTGCTGTTAGCTGCTCCTTGTGAATTCTATAAAGTTAGGCCCCTTCAGGGAAAACGCAAATTATGGAGTACCAAAACTAAAACAAACTCCACCCCTCTTTCAACAAACCAATCCAACCCAACCCAACCAAACCCAAACCAAACCAAACCAAACCAAACCAAACCAAACCAAACCAAACCAAACCAAACCAAACCAAACCAAACCAAACCAGAAAGCTGGTTACTGACCAGCTAAGTGTTTCATAGCTCTCTGCTCACCCTGTATGTGGAGAAAATGCTGTAAGTTCCTCTCAGACTGCAAATTGCATTTCTTCAGATGCAATTTTGTGGTCATCTATGCACAAAGTGTACTGCTAAGATCTCCTTAACACTGTGGAGTGTTCTCTGTAGGGCTGAAGCTTCATTTGAAAAAAGAAGAGTAGTCCTGTTTGAACATTCTTTAGCTCAATTTTTGCTTAAGAAATACATTTTTCACGAAGTAAAGGATATCAGTTCTCCAGTAAATAGCATTTACCTGAGAGTTTATGCAAGATCTTGCTTTTCTTCATTCACCTCTGTTTTCTTTTGAGTGTATATAAGGACAAAGTAATTAATATAAAATAATTGGTGTATTTTCATCATTCATCAAATAAGCCATAATTGACACTTATGTTAACACAACACAGGTTATTGAGGAAAAAGCTTAGTAAAGTTGCTTAGCCAAGTTTTTTGTTTTTTTTTGTTTATTACTTCAAGTTATATCTCCATCACAGTGCCCTCCTTCCACCCCTCCCGGTTCCACCCTCCCACCCTCTCCTCCCTCTCCCACTCATCCAGCTCCTCTGATGTGGAGTGTCCCTATATATTAGCCCCTCTCAGTTCAACAGTCATATGAGGGCTAAGAGCTTCCTCTTGCACTGGGGGCCTACATGGTAGCACCCCTAGGGCAAATTGTCCCATTAATAGGTAAAAAAATTTATGTTCCTGATTCTTTTGGTGTGTTGATTGTAGGATAGTTATCCTGTACCATTTGGCTAAAATCCAATTATAAGTGCATAGATGCTGTGTGCATCTTTCTGAGTCTGGTGTATCTTTTCTAGTTCCATCCATTTGGCTGCAAATTGCATGATTTCCTTGTTTCTGATAGCTGAATAGTATTCCATTGTGTAAATGTACCAAATTTTTTTTATCGTTTTTTTTTCGTTGTTTGAGGGACATCTGGGTTGTTTCCAGTTTCTAGCTATTACAAATAAGGCTGCTATGAACATAGATGAGGCTATGTCCTTGTGGTTTGTTGAGGAATCGTTTGGGTGGATACCCAGAAAGTGGTATGGCTGGGTCTTGTGGTAGGGCTATTCCAAATTTTCTAAGATATCCCCAGACTGATTTACTTAGTGGTTGTACAAGTTTGCACTCCCACCAGCAATGGAGTGATCCCCTTTCTCTACAGCCTTGCCAGCATGTGCTGTCATTTGAGCTTTTGATCTTAGCCATTCTGACAGGTCTGAGATGGAATCTCAGAGTCGCCTTGAGTTGCATTTCTCTGATGATTAAAAATGTTGATCATTTCTTCAGGTGTCTCACTGCCATTAGAGATTACTCCTTTGTGAATTCTTGGTTTAGCTCTGTTTCCCATTTTTTGATTGGATTATTTGGTTTCTTGGTGTTTAATTTCTTGAGTGCTTTATAAATTATGAATAATAGCCCTCTGTCAGCAGTGGGGTTGGTAAAGACCTTTTCTGAATCTGTAGGTTGCTGTTTTGTTTGAATGACAGTGTCCTTTGCCTTATGGAAGCTTGTGAGTTTCACGAGGTCCCATTTATTGATTGTTGGTTTTAGAGCTTGAGCTTAGCCAAGTTTTATGGGATGTAAGATTCCTCATGGGTGAAGAGACAGAGACTCCAAGAAAACTTCATTTTTATGTTTGATAAATAATGGACAGTTGTGTAGAAATGCAAATAAAAGGTTCTGATCACATGGAAATAAAATGGGAAGATCTTAAAAACATCAATGGAGTGAACATGAAAGTTCTGTCTTCAAGATTTTTAAGAGTGAAAAGATAGTATTTAATATGATAAAATGTTTTTGCTAACTTAACATAAATTTTCACTATTTAAACTCAAGTAAAAAGACAACTTTTTCATATATACAGATTTCAAAATAAATGTTTTTTCCCAACAATAAAGACAATACTGTGTTACTTCTACGCATTAGGACTGTTGTTAGAAGTGTTAGGACTTTGGTGATACTGTGATGTTTCTCTATGAACTGTGAGATTAAAATTGTGATGCAAATTAGTATGAAAGCTGAGTTAGATATAGAACTTTAAACTCATGGAGATGGTTAGATAGTAGAATGTTAAAAAAGTCAGGTGCCAAATACATATGGACTGGACATTGGGAATGTATGCTAAGCCATATAACTCTCATACTTGTGGCCTATTTATTTCTGTTGTTTTGTATTTTATTTATTGTTATAAGAGAAAGAACCATTTGTTGGACTGAAAGGGGGAGCTGTTGGGAGGAAAAAGATACACCTTAAACTAAAAAAAAAAATAGGAAGAGGATGGGGGTTTGAGGGAGAAGAGGGTGGGAGGGTGGGACTGGGGGGGTAGTAGGGAGGGGATTGTGATTGAGATGTAACTTAAAGAAATAAAAAATAAAAAAAAATAAAAAAAGATACAAAAAACCCGTATATAGTCATAGAGTTATTCGTTTTGGAGACAAAACTGTCACTATGTAACCCTAGTATTCTGAATTCAATTATCAATTATGAATATTTAATATGTTTATGAATCAGTAGCACTCAGTAATTTGTCTTTTAGACTATGTATTGACTTAAGTTCAGATGTTGAAGCAGACTTGTATCCCTGGATGCATAATTAAAATCGTTAATTCATTCATTCAAAAAAAAAGAAACTCTAGCCGGGCGGTGGTGGCGCACGCCTTTAATCCCAGCACTTGGGAGGCAGAGGCAGGCGGATCTTTGTGAGTTCGAGGCCAGCCTGGTCTATAAAGTGAGTCCAGGACAGCCAGGGCTACACAGAGAAACCTTGTCTCGAAAAACCAAAAAAAAAAAAAAAAAAAAGAAACTCTACTGGAGTGGTGCTGGACAGGAGAGTACATGTTTATAATCCCAGCACTTGGGAAGTCAGGCAAGAGGGCTGTCACTTCAATGCTCGCCTGTGCTTTATAGAAAGGTTCAAGAGCTGAGGCTGCAGCTCAGTGATATAGTGCTTGCCTAACCTAAGCAAGGGTCTGGGTTCTATCCCAGCTTTACAGGCAATCCTCCCAGCACACCCCCTCAACACCAAAGCCCTACTAGACTATGAATAAAATCATTCTTTATTATTTTAAAAAGGAAATCTCTCTCTCTCTTTTTCTTGGTTTTCAAGACAGGTTTTCTCTGTGTAGTCTTGGCTGTCCTGGAACTCTGTAGACCAGGCTGGCCTCAAACCTACAAAAATCCACCTGCCTCTGCCCCCTGGGTGCTGGGATTAAAGGCATGGGCCACTGCCGGGCTGATGGAAATTGCTTTTCTTAGATGACTTCTGTGCTGAGTATACCTATAGGTATGTAAGTGTCATGAAATCATTTCATGACATATGATTATAAATGTGGAACATTACTCCAGTTCCTGCATAATTTCTTTTTCTTAGTGTATTGATTGTTGAAAAAGAAACCCAAGACGTAAAAGGAAGTTGAGCTTTTTCTCTACATGCTCTTAAATTCTAGATATCGTAGAATTAAAAATATGGTATATCTATATAAGCTCCTTGTCTATCAAAATAAACTGGATTAACTTTTAGATTCTAACTTCTGATATATGGATACAATAGTTCAAATGTAATGAATGTCTTTGAAGGAGACATTCCGTTGAGGAGATGGTTCAGCACTCCCTATGTAAATGTGAGGACCTGTTGGGATCCCCAGCAGGCGTGTAAAATCTTGGTGTGGTGCCATGCTTCTGTAACCCCTCCACTCTTGGGGTGGTGAAGACAGCCAAAACCTAGGGTTACAGCAGCTAGCCAGTGTGGATGAAACAATAAACTCCAGGTTCACAGGGAGACGGTGTCTTAAAAAATATAAGGTGGAATAAATAGAGATATCTGACATCAAATTCCTTTCTTTATACATGCATGCATGAGTGAGCATGCATGCAAATTCCCCCCACAGAAGAATCTCTTGGGAATTAGGGACCAGAAAAAGGGGAAAAATGTCAATTTTAGTCAGTTTTAGTTAATGTGAAAGTAGTAGTTATTTCAAAACTCTTTTGAATGTTTCAAAGGTTGTGTCAGGCTTAGCCACCTTCCAAAAGAGTCTATCATGAGAACCAAATAGTTTCCCTTTATAGTAAAAGGCCTGGGGAAAATTTTTACAATTAAAAAAAAACAATGATAGATAAGAAGAAACTTTATACTTAAAAGGATGAAGAATAAATGTCAAAGTTTAGATAGCATTTCCATCATGGATGGTAATGATTTTTTCCATTCTTTGGATGGTCTTCGAAGCCAGCAGCACTGTGCAGCACTACCCTCTCAGCCTTTTTTTGAACCACAACATATTTATTCACAAGCTCAAAAATATATAGAATAAGAGTTATGAAGCCTAGACTCAGGAATATTGATTGGCTCCAATTGCAGAAGCAGGGATATCTGGTTGTGGAGACTGTTAACACCACAATAGTTACACAAGTAAAAAACAGCAAAGCTAAAAATACTGGTAGAAACTTGATTATGAGAAAGACTAATCCCCCGGGAGAGGTGACACATACCTTTAATCCCAACACAGGGAGGCAGAGGCAGGTGGATCTCTGTGAGTTCAAGGTTAGTCTGGTCTACAGAGTGAATCCAGGACAGCCAGGGATACTCAGAGAAACCCTGTCTCGGACTCCCCCCCCCCCCCCCCGAAAAAAAGGAGAAAGACTAATTTAACAAAGAACTTGTTAAAAATAGGTGAAGAACTTGAATAAACATTTCTCCCAAGAAAATATACAGATGACTGACAAATACAAGGAAGCATGTTCAATATTATTAGCAATTAAATAATGTTAATAAGGGTATCTAAATCAAAAGAATATGAGATAGTATTTCATTACCTACTAGAATGGCTACAAAAGGAAGGAAGAAAGGTAGTAAGGAAGAAAAAAGTTAACAGGGATGTGAAGAAATTAGAATCCTTGCTGATTGTCAGGGTAAAGTATCTGCAGTCCCAGCACTTGGGAGACTTAGGCAGGAGAATCCACAGTCTAAGATCAGCCCAAGTAGCATAACAAACCCTGTCCCAAAAGTAACACTGGAACTTTTGTGCGCAAAGCAGCAATAAGATTTAAACATAAATTCCAGGTGTAGTGGCACAAGCTTGTAATCTCAGTGCCTGAGGGCTGACTGAGGCAAGAGGATGGTACTAGCCTAGGCTACATACCCAGACCTTATTTTAAAAATTTTAGACAGAAGAACTATTATATAACTCAACAATTCCATTTCTGGGTATATTCCTAAATGAACTGAAAGTCACATTTTGACAAACACCTTTTACAGCCATATTCTCAGTAGTTTAATTCCAATAGCTTTAATGTAGAAGCAATTCAAATTTCCATTGATAGATGAAATTATAAATGAAATGCAATACACTCACAGGTATACATATATACACACAGAATGAAATATTGCTCAGCTTAAAAAGGAAAAAAGTTGCGGAACATGTTACAAAACAGATGAGCTTTAAAGACATTATGCCAAGTAAAATAAGTCAATCAAGAAAAAAAAGATAAATACCATTTGAATATATTATATGTATATATTATATGTAGTACCCACAGCA
Source organism: Lophiomys imhausi (assembly GCA_907164525.1). NCBI lineage: Eukaryota > Metazoa > Chordata > Mammalia > Rodentia > Muridae > Lophiomys > Lophiomys imhausi. Next base: position 1,174,722 of record CAJQZJ010000662.1, on the reverse strand, counting down.
GTCAAACTCATAGAGAGAGTAGAATAGTGGTGTCCCTGGCTTGGGGGAGAATGGAATAGGGAATTGCTTAATAGGTACAGATATCAAGGCTGAAAATCTATGGAAATTGATGTGAGTTACCATATCACTTCTACAGCAATGTGAATGTACTTAATGCCTCTGTGTGGTGTACTGTTTTAAAAGTGAAAAACAGTGGAGAAAAATCCAGTCCTTTGATGAACACTATGAGAGACATTTAGATTCCTATGTTTCAACCAGTAAGCCATGATTCAAATATCTTGTTTACAAATACAAATGTTTAATGACTGGATATTGAATAGATCAAACAGTTTTTTTCCCAATAACAAATATGTACTTGTGTGTAAAAATTAAATGTACTTCTCAATCACAATCCTCTCCCTACTCCCCCCTCCTGTCCCACCCTTCCACCCTCTTCCCCCTAAAACCCTCCATCCTCTATCCTTTTTTTTTTTTTAGTTTAAGGTACATTTTTCCCCCCAACAGCTTCCCCTTTCAGGCCAACAAATGGTTCTTTCTCTTATAACAATAAATACAATACAAAACAACAGAAATAAATGGGCCACAATTATGAGAGTTATATGGCTTAGCATACATTTCCAATGTCCAGTCCATATGTATTTGACACCTGACTTTAACATTCTATCTAACCATCTCCATGAGTTTAAAGTTCTATATCTAACTCAGCTTTCGTACTAACTTGCCTCACAATTTTAAAAACATCTTCTTAGACCCAGAATACCCTCTTGATTCCTAAACAACTCAAAGTTTAACTATGAGACTCTAGCTATCTATTCTTCAACCACCTCAGAGACCTGAGAGGGATAAATGTTGAAGAAATAAAAATAAATCATAAAAAAATAAAGAAAAGGAACAGCATGCTTCTCGGCATTCTCAGTTCCATTTAAAAAATCATTTATATTTATTATATATTAATTGTACAAAATGAGTTTCATTATAACATTTTCATACATGTATACATATACTTTAATTGTATTTTACCCACAGTTCCTCACTTTTCCTCTTCCTGCTGAATATTCCCCATAATTTTATGGAAATTGTCTCTTAAATCTAGATTTCACATGAGAAACATCATGTGATATTTGTGTTTCTGGGTCTTGTTTATTTTACTGAACATGGTAATCTCAAGTTCCATTTTTTTTGCAAATGACACAAATTCATTTTTTTTGTGGCTGAATAATATTCTGTGTACCACAAAAAAGTTAAATGTACTTTACCTCAAGAATCTTGTCTTTTTTGTCTTTTCAACCTAAAGGATAATCACAATATTAATGATGCAGCTAGCATTTGTTTATTGCTAAATAATGGCCAATGTTTCATGTTTTAGGTCAAAATCCTATTTATACACTGAATATATCTTTAGATAGATTCTTATTGCTATTGATCTTGTTTTATCATTCTATTGCAAAAATTTATCATTTCTAATATTGTCTACAAAGTTCTAAAGTATTTAGAAAATAGAATTTATGTTAACATTTTCTGATGAGAATTTTATGTTATGATAAGTAGATACCATATTGATGGTTTTTCTTTAAAATGAAAATAGATGCTATTTTCCCAGCCTTCTTGCGTATTACTCCCCCCTTCCACTGTGCCACTATAGGACAGTCTGTAGTCTGAGTCTGGAATTCCAACCTAAAATTTAGGTAGATAAATATAAAAATAAATAGCTCTGGCAATTTTCAGAGCTATTGTACCTGCCTCCCTCCCACTTCAGCTAGCCCACCAACCACTAAATGTATAGAACAACATCAAAAATGAGTAATAAATGCTGCAAGCTCAAATGATATATAAAGGGAGGCATAATAGAATAACATCTGACTTTTCAGTGGGGACTCTGAAAGCCAGAAAGGCCTAGCCCTAGATGGACATTCTGTAAGTGCTGAACGACCACAGCTGCCAACCCAGAATATCCAGAAAAAAGAATAAAGAAAATATAATATCATCAAGCTTATCAGTTGTAAAAGAAGGATAAAGAAAAAATATTTCAGGATAAAAATGAATTTAAGTACAGTTTAACAAGGGCATCTAGTTGTATAAAATTAGCACTATTACATCTAAAATCACATATTGACCCTCACACAGTGATGCTGGGTGACCTTATTACCCCATTCTCACTAAGAAACAGGTTATACAGACAGAAACCAACTAACTAACCACCCCAACCCCCTTAAAAAACCCCCAAGGCAATGACACCTTCCAAAACCTCTGGAGTTAAATAACTCCATAAATCAAATGAATCTAAAACACATCTATAGTATATATCATGCTAACAGAAGAATTCAGTTTCTTGTCAATATACCATGGAACTTTCTTCTAAATGGACAGCTATTAGGACACAAAGCAATCCTGAACCAAAAGTACACAAACTCATGGAAGATAAACAAGTCACCATTGAATGAAAATTAGGCAAAGACAGGAATCAAGAATGAAGTTAAAAATTTATTAGAATTGAGTGAAAATGAAAACGCAGCATACCCACACTTAAAGTACATAAAATGAAGGCAGTTTTAAGAATGTTCATAGCACTGAGTACCTACATAAAAAACCTGGAGAGATCTCCTACTAATAACTTAATGATACAGTTGAAAGCTTTAGAAAAAATAATAAGAAACAACACTCTAAGAGTAGATGGGAAAAGTAATCAAACTTAGAGCTGAAATTAATGAAATAGAAGCAACTATAGCAAAACAAACAAAAAAACCAAAACCAAAAAATAATCAATGAAATGAATAGTTGGTTCTTTGAAAAAACAAAACAAAACAAGATTTATTTAGCCAAACTAACCAGAAGAAAGAGAGGAACCAAATTACTAAACTTAGACATGAAAAGGAGTCATTACATCAGATACCAAAGAAATTCAGAGATTCATGGGATATGTTTTAAAAATCTACATGCTACCAAACTGGAAAACCTAAAAAGTTGATGGATTTTTTTGATAGGAAAGACCTGCAAGTTAAGTAGATATGAAATAGACAATTTAAACAGATAATGAAATAGGAGTAATTAAAAATCTTTCAATTAAAAAAGTCCATGTTTAGATGAATTCAATGAATAATTCTATCAGCCCTTCAAAGAATTAACACCAATACTCATAAAATTATTCCACAAAATAGAAACTGAATGAATATTTACAGATTTATTTTCAAAGCCACTATTGCCCAGCATCACTGTGTGAGGGTCAATATGTGATTTTTGATGTAAGAGTGCTAATTTTATACAACTAGATGCCCTTGTTAAACTGTACTTAAATTTGTTTTTATCCTGAAACCATATAAATACTCAACAAAAATTATGGACCAATATCTCTTATGAACATAGGATTCTAAAATTCTCAGTAAAATAAACTGTAATAAATAGTACACTGAATTCAAGAACATACCAAAAATTATCTACCATGATCAAGCTGACTTCATATGCAGAGATAGTTCAATGTATATAAATTAATAGATGTATTCCACCACATAGATCAAAAGGCAGAAACCACATTATCTCTTTAGTGTTAGAAATATCACTAATTTCAGAAGAGACCTTTGGCAAAATACAATATCCCTTCCTGATAAATGTCTTGGAGAGAGTAGAGATATGAAGGACATGTCTCGACATAGTAAAGGCATTTTACAGTAGATCCACAGACAACGTCATTTTAAATGAGGAGAACTTCAAAGCACTTATCCTACAGTAACAAAAAGACAAGGATGTTCATCTCTTCATACCTGTTAAATACAGACTTCAAAGCCTTACCTAGAAGTGTAAGACAACAGAAGACAACTTAGGGGATACAAATAGGAAAGGAAGAAGTCAAAGTATTATTATTTGTAGATGATATTATTTTATGCATAAAGATACTAAAGATATTACCAATTATCCTCTATACCTGATAAATACTTTCAGTACAATAGTGTTATTCAAAATTAATACATAACTGCCAATAGTATTCTTATATATCTTTTCCCCCCAAGAGCTCACCATTTCAGTCCAACAAATGGCTCTTTCTCTTATAACAACAAATGTAATATAAAACAACAGAAATAATTAGGCCACAATTATGAGAATTATAAGGCTTGGCATACATTCCCAATGTCCAGTCCATACATATTTGGCAAATGACTTTAACATTCTACTATCTAACCATCTCCATGAGTTTAAAGTTTTATATCCAACTCAGCTTTCATTCTAACTTGCATCACAATTTTAAAAACATCTTCTTAGATCCAGAACACCCTCTTAATTCCTAAACAACTCAAAATTTAACTATGAGACTCTAGCTATCTAGTCTTCAACCACCTCAGAGACCTGAGAGGGATAAATATATCTGATTATACAAGAAGTACAGGGCCAGCAGCTTCCAAAACTAAGAAATGACATAACAGTGGCTGCCTGGAAAGTTCCCAATATCTCTCCATACATTACAGCATCAATCTTCAGCTGTTTGGCCCTGTTTCTCTGACAGACATTGATTATAAAACATGAATTATGAAAGACTTGCCTACCCTGTCTTGGCAGAGTTAGGCTGTTGACTTACCTGTTTCCAAGTTTTGTCCTGTTTGGACAGCATGCTGTCTACAGTTGAAGCAAGGGGTTTTTATTGCCAAGAGATAGGCTTGCCACTAATTCAACCATCTCACACTGGAGATTCTTCGATGCTCATCTTCTACTTAGAGTAGAATAGGGGGTGCTGCCAGGAGCTGACTGGTCTCGATATCAAAAAAATCTTAAGAAAACATCTTTTTAAAAAATTCTTATCAATAAACTTAATTTTTTATTATATACAAAACATTTTAAACTTGCAATAATAAATGCTCTTAAATTTCTAACAATAATCTTTTATTTATACTTTATTTTTTTATTTCTTCAAGTTACATCTCAGTCACAATCCCTTCCCTACTCTCCCATCCTGTCCCACCCTTCCACCCTCTTCCCCCCAACAGCTCCCCCTTTCAGTCCAACAAATGGTTCCTTCTCTTATAACAGTAAATACTATACAAAACAACAGAAATAAATACACCACATTTATGAGAGTTAAATGGCTTAGCATACATTCCCAATGTCCAGTCCATACATATTTGGCCCCTGACTTTAACATTCTACTATCTAACCATCTCCATGAGTTTAAAGTTCTATATCTTACTCAGCTTTCATACTAACTTGCAACACAATTTTAAAAACATCTTTTTAGGTCCAGAACACCCTCTTGATTCCTAAACAACTCAAAATTTAACTATGAGACTCTAGCTATCTATTCTTCAACCACCTCAGAGACCTGAGAGGGATAAATATATCTGATTATGTAGGAAGTGCAGGGCCTGCATCATCCAAAACTAAGAAATGACATATCAGTGGCTGCCTGGACAGTTCCCGTTTTCTCTCCATACATTACAGCATCAATCTTCAGCCTTTTGGTCCCGTTTCTCTGACAGAAATTGATTGTAGAGCAGGAATTATGAAGGACTTACCTACCCTGTCTTGGCAGAGCTAGGCTGTCGACTTCCTTGCTACCAAGTTTTTGGACAGCAGTCTGTCTACAGTTGAAGCAAGGGGTTTTTCATGCCAAGAGATAGGCTTGCCTGTAACCGATCTTTTAAATTATTATTTAACACTTATTTATTTATTACTAAATTCACTTATAACAAACACCAACAATTTCTTAACTATTAATCCTATAAATTCCTACAACCCCTTTAACCTATCCACTAAACCTATTGATAATTATTTTTCTAAACTTTTAGAATGATACAGTCTCTGGGGCAGGTCCTCAGTCATCAGGAATACAGTCTTTGTTGTAGATTCTTTAACGCATTTAGCAGTCCTTTTTCTGGATCTCTCAGATGCAGGTTCGTCAGGGTAAGTTGGTTATTGCAGTCTCACCTTAAATAAGGCTTCAGGCTTTCTTCTCTGTGGGAGACCCCAGCCGTCTGCAGGCCAACTTACTTCTTTTGAATCAGGAACTCAGCTGCTCTGCCTCAGTCCTTAAAGCCAGGCACAGTTTCCCCTTGGCCACTGATCGGACAGATCAAACCCCTCCAGGCAAAAGCTGAGCCACAGGGTCCAGTCCTTGGCCTTTTGGTGTCTTGCTCAGGCTTTCTTTGCTCACCGGCTTCTTTATGCTTCAGGGAGAGAGCTGGCCATTAATGGCCAGCCCCTTTTTCAGCAGAACTCTTGGAGCTCTCTAGCATCAGGGGCCTCTTCTTTTTCTGGGCTCCATGCACTGTCCTTAAATAGGAGGAACTCTGTTTCAGCTTAATTTGGGCTCCGCCCACTTAGCAGCTGAAAACAATGTCAGGCCAGATACTTTGTTTCTTCAAGTCCATTAAGTCTTTCCTGTTTTCCTGACTTCAACCTTGTTTTTCAGTCTATTGAGTCTTTCCTGTTTTTCCTGACTTCAACCTTGTTTTTCAGTCTATTAAGTCTCCTGTTTGTTTCCTGTTTTTAGTCCACATGCTGATAATGCTCTTCATGCCCCGAATTAAGAGACAGTATCAGAAACCCCTATATATTTTCTAAATCTAATTTATCTAACCCCTACACTTGCCACTAATTCAACCATCTCACACTGGAGATTCTTCGATGCTCATCTTCTACTTGGAGTAGAATAGGGGGTGCTGTCAGGAGCTGATATGTCTCGATATCAAAAAAATCTTTATTTAAGAAAACATCTTTGAATGCCATATTCTGCAGATCTCTTGGGGTTTTTGAAGATGCCCTATCTATCTCTTGTATCTAGATAAGCAAATGTTGCTTGTCTCTTAACAACTTTATTTCTGAGTAGCTTAGAGAATATCTGTGATAGATTGTCATAGTAGCTAACAAAATGACATGCTCGCATGACTAGGAGTTTGTATTTCTTAGCTATCCTAAACGGTTTAAGACAGTTGGTATCAAGAGGCCAGAGCTTCACATTTCATTTTTAAGTATCACTAGGTACAATACCTTTAGAAAGCATTACCCTTAATTTTGTATCAGTATGCAAAGATCAATACCAATGTGGCCAAATATAATCTTAATTTTGTAGTAATATACAAAGATCAATACGTATTTAGCCCAATACAATCTTAATTTTGCATCAATATACAAGGGTCAATACCATTGTTGCCAAATATAATCTTAATTTTGTATCAATATACAAAGATCAATACTGATGTAGGCTAATATAATCTTAATTTTGCATTAATATACAGAGATCGATACCAATTTAGCCAAATATAATATTAATTTTGTACCAATATATAAAGGAATAAGGGCATATTCAATAATCTGTCCTTTTTTTCCTGATCTTTCCTATATTATGTCTATGTCCCATGTTTTCTCAAGTCTGTTCCCCCCTACATAGGAGAGAAAGAAGGATACAGAAAAGAAAAAGAGAGAAGTCCCTGGGTCTAGCCTCCAAAATGTATTTAACAAGACCATTTAACAGCTTGTAGTCTCTTCCCCTAAATAACAAGATTTTCTATTATCCATCAAATGATCAAAGGGGGGGGGAACACCATCCCCACCTTCTGGGGATGGGATGTCGATCTCTTAAATTGACTTCCTGCTGATTTGGGACGTAGTAAACCTGTTTGGGGCCCAAATAAGAATGGAAAAATGGTTAAAAAGGTAATAGAATCATTTGATGTTCAGTCCTTTTGTGCTCAGCTATTTAATTTTCCTAAGAAGTTTGTAGACAGAAGCTGAACTTCAGGGCTTTACTGAAGTTCTGGCTGGAGCAGTCTGTGGAGCTGAACAATCTTAGCGATTTCACATTTCATTTTTAAACATTACCTAGGTAAAATACCTTAAAAAGAGTTAACCTTAATTTTGTGTCAATATACAAAGATCAATACCGATTTAGCAAAATGTAATCTTAATTTGATATTAATATACAAAAATATGACCATATTCAATAATCTGTCCTTTTTTCTTTATCGTTCCTATATTATGTCTATATCCCATATTTTCTCAACTCTTTTCACCACAACATAGGAGAGAAAGATGAATACAGAAAAGAAAAAGAGAGAAATCCCTGGATCTAACCTCCAAAACCTATTTAACAAAACCATTTAACAGTTTGTAATTTCTCCCCCTAAATAACAAGAAGTATCTATAACCCATCAAATGACCAAAGAGGGAAAAATTACCCACCTCACCTTCTGGAGATGGGATGTCGCTCTCTTAAAATGACTTCCTGCTGGTTTGTGACATAGTAAACCTGTTTGGGGCCCAAATAAGAGTAGAAAAATGGTTAAACATGTTAATAGAATCATTTGATATTCAATCCTTTTGTGCTCAGCTATTTAAATGTCCTAAGAAGTTTGTAGTTAGAGGCTGAACTTTAGGCCTTTACTGAAGTTCTGGCTGGAACAGTCTGTGGGGCTGAAGAATCTTAGTGATTTTGAGTTGTTGTGCTTGTAGACTTTTGAGGAAACAGTTATTGAGGAAGTCTGAGAGGCTGGATAGTCTGGGATACTTGTCTTCTTTGGTGTCTTATTTGTTTTCTTTTGAGGTTTGAGTTATTCAGTTGTGCGTGGATTCCTTAGAAGGATGCTTTTAATCTCCTGGAAAGATAAGAACAGAGCCCTGCCTTAATCCTAACTCTGGGACACTACTTTTTTTTTTTTTTTGGAGGTGGGCAGGTAATATTTTTCCTGGAGAAAATTCATTTGTTTGACAATATATAAAGTATTATCTTTCAATTGAGATTAAAAAAAGAATTTTTTGATATTTTGGAACTAAAAAAAACCTTTAAGTGTATATATTTTGAAATCTCAAAGGATAATTCACTTTGAATTTCGGCATGCCTTTTGTGAACAGCTTTGAGAGTTAAATCCTTCCAAATCTTATGTGCCTGTCTCTGCATTCTAAGTATTGGGATCAAAGACATGTGCTTCCCAAGTGATAGGATTAAAGATGGGCACCACCACCCCTGTATCTAAGTTTTTTTCTATTTAGAGCTTGCTTTGTGTCAGGCTGGACTTGAACTCAGAGATCTGCAGGATTCTGTCTCTAGTGTGTTGGGAATAAGTGTGTATCCCTCTCAAATGATGGGATTAAGGGTGTGCACCATCACCACCCTGTTCCTTGTAAGTCTACAATGTACAAGACAACTAACTGTATAGTGATCCTCCTGTCTCTGCTGGAGATAAAGGCATGGGCTAACACCACACTTCTCATATATTTTACCTTTATCCATTTTTTTTCAACACTTGGAGGTTTAGAAAACCAGGTTGAACTGTAGTAACCTTTAATTTATTTACAGCATTTTAAACCTCTTACCTGTTTTTTAATGCCAAACCACAAAAATATCCTTTATATCTACAAAAAAACTTTTAAACTGATATCAAGTGTGTGTGAGTTATGGGGCAACCTACAGTCTAACATTCTAATCTGAAATTAAGGCCATTTTTCCTTTCATGCCAGTAAGGCAAGTATACTTTTGGTAAATTATAATTTGAAAATTTTTATTTTATTTTTATTAAATTTTAACTTTATTAAACCTTTTAAAAAGTATTATTTTGTTTTCTCAAGTTACTTCTAAAATATAGTTTCCTCCCTTCATCCCTCCCTCAATCCTTCCCTCCCTCCTTCCTCCCTCCCTCAATCCCTCCCTCCCTCCTTCGCTCCCTCCTTTCCTCTGTCCCTAATTATTTCTCTACTTAGTAGTCTGCTTCTCCTCAGATAAGGTGGACCTCCACATATCATACTCCCTCAGTTCTTCAGTCATGTGAGGTCCAAGAACTTCCTCTTGTACTGGGGCTTGATATGGCACACCATCTAGGGTAAAGTGTTCCACTAATCTGCAGCAGATTCCATGACTCACTGCTGGGTGAATTTTTTCCAAGATAGATATGCTAGGTTCCTATCTGTTTGGGTCTGTGGGTTGTAGGATGGTTATCCTGTGATATATGGTTAATATCCACTTTTAAGAGAGTACATACCATGTTTATCTTTCTGGGACTGAGTCAGCTCACTTAGGATGAGCTATTCTAGATCCATCCATTTGGTTTCGAATTGCATGATTTCCTTATTTCTGATAGCTGTGTAGTATTCCAATGTTTAAATAACCACAGTTTTTTAAATCCATTTTTCAGTTGAAGGACATCTAGGTTGTTTCCAGTTTCTGGCTATTACAAATAAAGCTGCTATGAACACTATTGAGGCAATGTCCTTGTGTTTTCGTTTAGAATATTTTGGATATATGCCCAGTAGGGTTATGGCTGGGTCTTGAGGGAGAATGAAACTTTTTCATTCTTTTTTTTTTTTAGTTGAGAAGATGAAGGAATTTATTGGAAGTGGGTAAGGAGAGGATAACAGGATGAATATGATCAAAATACATTATTTCCAAATACAAAAATTTTATAATAAAATCTGTTTTGATATATAATTATATATTATATACATAATAAAAATTAAAAATATTATATAAAATCTTCATGCTATTCATATATGGAATATATATAATATTAAAATGGTAATACATTTTATGTTTATACTTTGGTTTACTTCCTGAAGGCCACTCACCCTTTGTATGCAAATATTACCAAATCTTCCCAAAAACTTCTTGCCTAAATGTCTTGGATAATAAATCCTCAATCTGTATTAGGATTGACTCTAGAACACCCAAAAGTTCATGTAGCTGAAGTTATAGGGATACAGACACTGAAGGTCTAGTGAATACCCTTTTTTTTCCCGGGGAAACCGGAGTGAATATAAAAAGAGTAGTGAAGACAATATGGTAAGAAAAACTAGGAGACATTATCTGCGCAAAGATGCTTGAGTCCCCAGCTGCATCAGAAGATTAGACTGTCCTTTCTAACTCAGATGATACAGTCTTCTCTCCTGGCCTCAGTGCATATTTTTTTCAACATTTCTTTCTTTTTTTTTCTGATTCTTTTTTTCCTTTATTTTTTTATTTCTTCAAGTTACATCGCAATCGCAGTCCCCTCCCTATTCCCCCCTCCAGTTCCACCCTCCCACCCTCAACCCCCCATCCTCTTCCCCCACTTTTTTTTGAAGTTTAAGGTATATCTTATTTCCCCCTACAGTTTCCCCTTTCAGTCCAACAAATGGATCTTTCTCTTATAATAATAAATACAATAGAAAACAACAGAGGTAATTAGGACACAGTTATGAGGGTTATATGGCTTAGCGTACATTCCCAATGTCCACTCCATATGTATTTGGCACCTGACTTTAACATTCTACTATCTAACCATCTCCATGAGTTTAAAGTTCTATATCTAACTCAACATTCATACTAACTTGCAACACAATTTTAAAAGCATCTTCTTAGATCTATAACACTCTCTTGACTCCTAAACAACTCAAAATTTAATTATGAGGTTCTAGCTATCTATTCTTCAACCACCTCAGAGACCTGAGAGGGATAAATATATCTGATTATGTAGGAAGTGCAGGGCCTGCATCATCCAAAACTAAGAAATGACATACCAGTGGCTGCTTGGACAGTTCCCATTTTCTCTCAATACATTACAGCATCGATCTTTAGTCGTTTGGCCCCGTTTCTCTGACAGACATTGATTGTAGAGCAGGAGTTATGAAGGACTTGCCTACCCTGTCTTGGCAGAGCTAGGCTGTCGACTTACCTGCTTCCAGGTTTTGTCCTTTTTGGACAGCATTCTGTCTACAGTTGGAGCAAGGAGCTTTTCCTACCAAGAGATAGGCTTGCGACTAATTCAATCATCTCCCACTGGAGATTCTTCGATGCTCATCTTCTACTTGGGGTAGAATAGGGGGTGCTGCCAGGAGTTGATATGTCTTGATATAAAAAAATCTAAAGTTTCGAAAACATCTTTGAATGCCATATTCTGCAGATCTCTTGAGGTTTTTGAAGAGGCCCTATCTATCTCTTACATTAGGGTAAGCCGATGTTGCTTGTCTCGTAGCAGGTTTATTTCTGATTAGCTTAGAAAGTAACTATAATAGGCTGTCATAGTACCTAACAGAATGACTGGCTTGCATAACTATTAGTTTGCATTTCTTAATTTTCCTAAACAGTGTATGACAATTAGTAGTAAAAGGCTGAAACATGACATTTCATTCTTTTTTCTTTACCTCCTAACACTTCCACCCCATTTCTCTGGGGTGGGGTATCCTTATATAACAGTCCCTCATCTCAGTTGAGAGGTCGTATGAGGGCCAAGAGCCTCCTCATTCATTGGGGGTCTACAAGGCACTACCATCAGTGAAAAGTGTCTCATTGCCTGGGAGAGAGAACTAAAAAACAAACAAACAAATAAGCAGACAAATAGATAAAAAAGACTAAAACATATAAAAATATATAAAAAATAAATGAAAAATAAAAAATAAAAAGTCTATGTCCAATTTCCCTTTGGTGTGTTAGTTGTAGTATCGATACCTTCTACTATATAGCTAAAATCCTACTATAAGTGAATAGATGCCATATGCATCCTTCTGAGTCTGGGTTAGCTCACTCAGGATGAGCTTTTCTAGTTCCATCCATTTGGCTGCAAATTGCATAATTTCATTGTTTCTGATAGCTAAATAATATTCCATTGTGTAGATGTACCATAGTTTTTTAACCCATTCTTCGGTGAGGGACATCTGGATTGTTTCCACTTTCTAGCTATTACAAATAAGGATTCTATAAACATAGATGAGGAAACTTCCTTATGATTCCATGAAGAGGCATTTGGGTGTATACCCAGAAGTGGTATGGCTGGGTCCTGAGGCAAAGCTATTCCAAGTTTTCTAAGATATCGCCAGACTGGGCTCCATAGTGGCTGCACAAGCCTGCACTCCCACCAGCAATGGAGTAGTGTTCCCCTTTCTCCACACCGTCGCCAGCATGTGCTGTCATTTGAGCTTTTGATCTTAGCCCTTCTGACAGGTGTGAGATGGAATTGCAGTGTCGTCTTGAGTTGCATTTCTCTGATGATTAAGGATGTTGAGCATTTCTTCAAGTGTCTCTCAGCCATTAGTGATTCCTCCTTTGTGAATTCTCTCCTTAGCTCTGTCCCCCATTTTTTGATTGGATTATTTGGTTTTTTGGCATTTAGTTTCTTGAATTCTTTGTAGATTTTGGATATTAGCCCTCTGTCAGATGTGGGGTTGGTGAAGATTTTCTCCCAGTCTGTATGCTGCCGTTTTGTTCGAATGACAGTGTCTTTTGCTTTACAGTTTCATGAGGTCCCATTTATTGATTGTTGGTTTTAGATCCTGAGCTGTTGGTGTTCTGTTCAGGATGTTGTCACCTGTGCCAATGAGTTCGAGGGTTTCTCCCACTTTTTCTTCTAGTAGATTTAGTATGACCGGCCTTATGTTAAGGTCTTTGATCCACTTGGACTTAATTTTTGTACAAGGTGATAAGTATGGGTCTAATTTCATTATTTTACAAGTGGACATCCAGTTGGACCAGCACCATTTGTTGAAGATGCTGTCCTTCTTCCATTGTGCCATTTTGGCTTCTTTGTCAAAAATTAGGTGGCCATAAGTGTGTGGGTCTATTTCTAGATCTTCAATTCGATTCCATTGATCTACTGGTCTGTTTCTATACCAATACCATGCTGTTTTTACAACTATTGCTCTGTAGTACAGCTTGAAATCTGGGATGGTGATACCTCAATATGTTTTTTTATTGTACAGGATTGATTTAGCTATTCTGGGCTTTTTGTTGTTCCATATGAAATCGAGAATAGCTCTTTCCAAGTCTATAAAAAATTGTGTTGGTATTTTGATAGGAATTGCATTGAATCTATATATTGCTTTTGGTAGGATGGCCATTTTTATTATGTTGATCCTACCTACCCATGAGCATGGGAGATCTTTCCATCTTCTAAAGGCCTCTTCCATTTCTTTCTTCAAGGGCTTGAAGTTCTTGTTGTACAGGTCCTTTTCTTGCTTGGTTAGAGTTACCTCCAGGTATTTTATGTTGTTTGTGGCTATTGTGAAGGGGGTTGTTTCCCTTATTTCTTTCTCAGCCCAGTTTTTTGTTGTATAAAGAAGGGCTTCTGATTTTTTGAATTAATTTTATATCCAGCTACTTTGCTGAAGGTGTTTATCAGCTGTAAGAGTTCTCTGGTGGAATTTTTGGGGTCGCTTATGTATACTATCACATCATCTGAAAATAGGGATAATTTGACTTCTTCATTTCCAATGTTTATCCCCTTGATGTCCTTTAGTTGTCTTATTGCTCTAACAAGGACTTCAAGTACTATATTGAAGAGATATGGTGAAAGTGGACATCCTTGTCTTGTCCCCGAGTTTAGAGGAAATGCTTCAAGTTTCTGTCCATTTAAGTTGATGTTGGCCACTGGCCTGCTGTATATTGCCTTTATTATTTCTAGGTACGGTCCTTGTATGCCCGTTTTCTCCAGAACTTTTAGCATGAAGGGGTGTTGGATTTTGTCAAATGCTTTTTCTGCATCTAGCGAGATTATCATGTGTTTTTTTTTCTTTCATCTTGTTTATATGGTGAATGACATTGATAAACTTTCGTATGTTGAATCATCCCTGCATCCCTGGGATGAAGCCTACTTGATCATGGTGTATGATACTTTTGATGTGTTCTTGAATTCGGTTTGCTAATATTTTATTAAGTATTTTTGCATCTATGTTCATGAGGGAGATTGGTCTGAAGTTCTCTTTCTTTGTTGAGTCTTTGTGTGGTTTAGGAATCAGGGTGACTGTGGCCTCATAGAATGAGTTTGGCAATGTTCTTTCAGATGCTATTTTGTGAAAGAGTTTGAAAAGTATTGGTGTTAGCTCCTCTTTGAAGGTCCGGTAGAATTCTGTGCTAAAGCCATCTGGCCCTGGGCTTCTTTTGGTTGGGAGATTTTTAATGACTGTTTCTATTTCCTTAGGGGTTATAGGACTGTTTAATCTGTCTATCTGATCTTGATTTAGCTTTGGTAGGTGGAATCTATCAAGAAAATTGTCCATTTCACTTAAGTTTTCAAATTTGGTGGAGTATAAATTTTTAAAGTAGGATCCAAATATTCTCTGGATTTCCTCAATGTCTGTTGTTATTTCTCCCTTTTCATTTCTGATTTTGTTGATTTGTGTTTTTTCCCTCTGTCTTTTAGTTAATTCGTTTAAAGGTCTGTCTATTTTGTTGATTTTCTCGAAGAACCAACTCTTGGTTTCATTGATTCTTTGCATAGTTCTTTTTGTTTCTAAGTTGTTGATTTCAGCCCTAAGTTTGATGATCTCCTGCCTTGTGCTCCTCTTGGGAGTGTTTGCTTCTTTTTTTTCCAATTCACCCAGTTTAGCTGTTAATTCGCTAATATGAGCTGTCACAATTTTCTTTTTGAAGGCTCTTAGTGGTATGAACTTTCCTCGTAGCACAGCTTTCATTGTGTCCCATATGTTTGGGTATGTTGTGTCTTCATTTTCGTTGGATTTTTTTTTAATAATTTATTTTTTATTTCTTCAAGTTACATCTCAATCACAATCCCCTCCCTACTCCCCCC
>CAJQZJ010000662.1:1051290-1122958 GCA_907164525.1 Lophiomys imhausi | reverse complement strand
ACACACACACACACACACACACACACACACACACACACACACACACACACACCCCACCACCACTTATAGGTATTTAATATAATTTTAGGTAAATTAATATATGAACATTCTTTTTTTTTTTTTTTTTTTTTTAAGATTATTTATTGTGTATACATTGTTCTGCCTGCATGTACGCATTCACTCCAGAAGAGGGCACCAGATCTCATTGTAGATGGTTGTGAGCCACCATGTGGTTGCTGAGAATTGAACTCAGGACCTTTGGAAGAACAGCCAGTGTTCTTAACCTCTGAGCCATCTCTCCAGCCCCTATATGAACATTCTTATTCCTATTTTTATTCCTTTCTCCTCCTTTTTATATTGACCTTCCCAGCTTCCCCAATTAATGCTCCATTTTTTCCATTTTCTCTTTCATATCATCCCTATACTACTATTCCTTTCTTTAGTCCCCTCCCTGCCATGGTATCATTTTACTTTCCTCGTTTCTATTGTTACTCCAGGTTTTATACTCACATCTGAAGATTGGAGATAGGAAATATATATAAGAGAGAACATGTGTCATTTATCTTTCTTATCTGGATTACCTCTGTCAATGTAATATTTTAAAATTTCTATTCATTTACATATAAATTTCATGACTTCATTTTTCCTTGCTGCTGAATAATATTTTGTAGTGTATATATACCGCATTCTCATTACTCATTCATCAGTTGAAGGATATTTGGGCTGTTTCCATGTCCTAGCTATTGTGATTAGAGCAGTGATGAACATGGCTGAAGAAGTATCTGTTGAGCTGTTTGAGCATATTCCAAGTAGTGGTATCACTGGATGATATGGTGGATTTATTC
Source organism: Lophiomys imhausi (assembly GCA_907164525.1). Classification (NCBI taxonomy): domain Eukaryota; kingdom Metazoa; phylum Chordata; class Mammalia; order Rodentia; family Muridae; genus Lophiomys; species Lophiomys imhausi. Next base: position 1,122,113 of record CAJQZJ010000662.1, on the reverse strand, counting down.
TTAGCTCTTTGAGGATTCTTTATATTAATTTCAGAGTAGATGTACCAGTTTGCAATTCTGCCAACAGTGAATGAGTGTTTCCCTTTCCCTACATTTTCCATAGCATTTTCTGTTGATTGTTTTCTTGATCTTTGCCATTCTGACTATGATGACATGAAATCTCAAATTTGTTTTGATTTATATTTCTTTAATTACCTAGGATGATGAGCATCATTTGAGATATTTCTTAGCCATTTATATTCCTCTTTTGAGAACTCTGCATTCAGGCTTGAGTGGATTTTTTTAAAAATTACTTTTTTGAGTTCTTTATAATATTCTGAATATCAATCTTCTGTTAGATGTATATCTGGCAAAAATTCTTTCCTACTCTGTGGACTTCCTTTTCAGTTACTTGTTTTATCAGTTCTAAAGAAACTTTTTAGTTTCATGAGGCTCCACATATCAATTGTTGCCTCTAATATCTTCTCAAATGAAGTCCTACTCAAAAAGTTCTAAAGAACATTTTGGGATTTAAAACATAATTGTCATTTCCTTCCATTCATTTTACTCTCTGAAACTTTTTCCAAGTACCTGCCCTCTAACCTTCCCATCTCCTTTACTACTTAAATTCATGTCCTCTTTTTCAACACTGTTTTATAAATATGTAACTGTTTTATATATATTATATATATGTATTTCATAGAATACATAAATACAACATATGGAGTCTGTTGAGAGTTGTTTGTATGGATTTGATTTAAGGGCTTACCACTTGGTATTCAATAACTAAGTGGGAGGTAGGTCCCCTGCTAGGGGAATAATAAAGAAATGATTATGCTGAGGTGGTAGAGAGGAGGCTAAAGTAGAAGAGGGATTATTGGGAAGGATAAATCACTAAGGACCATTAAAAAACATATAGAGACCTACTATTATAGAAAAACTTTATACATGCATAAAAAGAGTTAGAATGGAGTTTTCCCATACCAGAGTCAACAGCATCCTACAAGACAAATAAATAACAAATAAGGAGTCCACATAGGTTATGACTATTGTCTCCCAGAGGTTGAAATAAGTCTCTCATGCTAAAGATACCATATACTTCAAACACAGGACTCAGAAGATTTAAGCTGGATCTGAGAACCTCCTCCCTGAGGTCTAGCTTTCATAGTTCTTGCTGCCAAGGGAAGGAACCAAGCAAATGTTCTACCCAGCCAGGATGCTTATGAACTAGAATTACTAGCATAGCAAGATACTTCTAAAGGTTCACAACTGGCACTTACACTTTGTTGTAACCAAAAGCTTTCTAGTCATACTTAAGGCCCACTGAAAAGAAAGGAAATCATGCCTGCTACTGGAACCCAGCCAATTCCTCACACCTAGTGAGGTCATGGATCTTAGATGGGAACATATAATCATCACTTTACTAGACCAGATTAATTCTTAACTGCTTTCTAAATGCCTATTTTTACACACAGAGATACATTTATTTCTCATCCTCCAATGAAAAAACTTCTTTTTGCAGCAGAAAACCACAACTGGTTGAAATGTAAAGGGCAACAAGTCATGGAGTGCCTGTGCCTGAGGCTCTTGGAGCATTGTGCAAGAGAGGCTGGTGGTTTTGCAAGAGTGGAGGACCAGGAAATCTGCATGTGAGATTATATTTTTTAGAAATCCACACACCTATGGTCACTTAATTTTTGACAAAGAAGCCAAAACAGCACAATGGGAAAAGGACAGCATCTTCAACAAATAGCGCTGGTCCAACTGGATATCCACATGTAAAATAATGAAATTAGACCCATACTTATCACCTTGTACAAAACTTAACTCCAAGTGGATCAAAGACCTCAACACAAGGCTGGACACACTAAATCTACTAGAAGAGAAAGTAGGAAAAACCCTCGAACTCATCGGCACAGGTGACAACTTCCTGAACAGAACACCATCAGCTCAGGATCTAAGACCAACAATAAATAAATGGGACCTCATGAAATTGAAAAGCTTCTGTAAAGCAAATGACACTGTCATTCAAACAAAACGGCAGACTATAGATTGGAAAAACATCGTCACCAACCCCACATCTGAAAGAGGGCTAATATCCATAATTTATAAGGAACTCAAGATATTAAATGCCAAGAAACTAAATAATCCAATCAAAAAATGGGGAACAGAGCTAAACATAGAATTCACAAAAGAGGAATCCCTAATGGCTGAGAGACACTTGAAGAAATGCTCAGCATCCTTAATTATCACATAAATGCAACTCAAGATGACTCTGAGATTCCATCTCACATCTGTCAGAATGGCTAAGATCAAAAGCTCATATGACAGCATGTGAGATGAGGGTGTGGAGAAAGGGGAACTCTCTTCCATTGCTGGTAGGAGTGTAGACTTGTGCAACCACTATGGAGGTCAGTCTGGCAATATCTTAGAAAACTTGGAATAGCTCTACCTCAAAACCCGGCCATACCACTTTTGGGTATACATCCAAATAATTTCTCACCAAACCACAAGGAAGTTTCCTCATCTGTGTTCATAGCAGCCTTATTTGTAATAACTAGAAACTGGAGACAACCCAGATGTTCCTCAATCAAAGAATGGATTAGAAAACTGTGGTACATCTACACAATGGAATACTACTCAGCCATCAGAAACAATGAAATCATGCAATTTGCAGCCAAATGGATGGAACTAGAGAAGCTCATCCTGAGTGAGCTAACCCAGACTCAGAAGGATGCACATGGCATCAATTCACATGTAGTCAGAATTTAGCCATATAGTACAGGATAACTATACTACAACCAAAGCACCAAAAGGAACATGAACATAGACTTTGTTACCTGTCAATGAGACACTTTGCCCTAGTGCTGCTGCCTTGTAGTCCCCCAGTGTATGAGGAGGCTCTTGGACCTCATATGACTGCTGATATGGGGTGGGAGACTGTTATGTAGGGACACTCCACTCCAGACAAGTGTGATGGAAGGGATGGGGGTAGAGGGTGGGAGGACGGGACTGGGAGGGGCAGAAAGAGGACACTGTGATGGAGATGTAACCTGAAGTAACAAATAAATATTAAAAAAAGAAAAAAAGATAAGACCTTGTGACCCAACTTAAAAAAAAAAGAAAGAAAAAAAATGAATGGTTATCTACCCATGATGCTGCAAAATATGGCTACCTAAACCAGACTGGAAAAAAGTGGTCACACCAATAAGCATGCTAATAGAGAAGGGGAAAATAAACAGGTCCCTTCTCCACACAGAAACTATAGCCACCAAAGGCCATGTTGATGTGAGTGGCCTATATAGCCACTGGAGACCATGATAGTGTCTGTTGTCTTGCTACAGCTGAGGACCATACTCTTTTTAGTTTTTTTTTCTTTCTTTAGAATTTCTAGTTTGGTGGAATATAAATATTTTAAAGTATATTCTTATGATTCTCTGATTTTTCTAGGAGTCTGTTAAGGTGTCTTCCTTTTCATCTCTAATTTTATTAATTTGTATCCTTTCGTTTGGTAGTTTGGCTAAAGATTTATCAATCTTGTTAATATTTTCAGAGAACCAATTCCTTATTTCATTGATCTTTTGTGTTGTTTTATTTTTCATTTCTGGTTCACCAATTTCAGCCTTGATTGTTATTTCGTCCCATATACTTTTTAAAAGGGTGTTGATTGTTCTTGTTTTTCTATGCCCTTAAGGTACATCATTAAGTTATTTATTTGAGATTTCTCAAATCACTTGATGTAGAAACATACTGCTATAAAATTGCCTCTTATGACTGCTTTCATTGTATTGCAATTGATTTTAGTATGTTGTGTTTTCATTTTCATTCAGTTATAGAAAAAAAGTTAATACTGTTCTTTATTCACCCAATTTTGGCTCAATATTGTGTTGTTTAACTTCCATGAATTAGTGTACTTTCTGTCTTGTCATATAGAATGGGACATATGATTTCAATTTTCCTGCATTTTCTGAGCTTTGTTTTTGTGTCTTATTATGTGGGAAGTCCCATGGATTGCTGAGAAGATTTGTATTATTTAGTGTTTGTGCAAAACGTTCTGTATATGTATTAGGTTCATTTGATTTTTTTTGGTGCCATTTAATCCACAGTCTCTTTATTTAGTCTATTTGTTTTGTTTTAGATGACCTGTCTATTGGTTAAAATTGGGTCTTGAAATCACCCTCTGTCACTATTTTGGAATTATCTATGGTCTTAAATATAATAATGTTTCTTTTATGAAATTGGGTTCCTAATTTGGTGGCTATATGTTTAGGATTTTTAAATCGTATCCTTTGACTTTCTATCAATGAAGATAAATTGTTCCTCCTTATCTCATCTGGTTTATTTTAGTTTGAAGTCTGTTTTGTCAGATATTAGAACATTACAGCTACTTGTTTCTTGGTTCTTTTTATTGGAATACCTTTTTTTCCATCCTTTTATCCTGTGGTGTGTTATAGTTTAATCTCAGTTGGATCTCCCAATGTTCATCAAATGTTATAGTCCAATCTCAGTGGGATCTTCACATGTTATATAGTCCCATCTTGGTAGGGGTTCACCAGAATGTTAATGTTCAATCTCAGTGGGACCTGAAAATATTAGACTCCAAATCTTGATGGAACCTCCCAATATTATAGTTCAAGAATAGTTGCACAAACCATACAGTCAACAGTCTTAGTCAGATTTTGATGGTGTAGTGAATGCACAGCCCAAAACTGACATAGCCATCATGACCAGGCTCACAGAGGTCTCAGAACATAACTGTGACATTTGTCTGATTCCAAGGCGAGCTTTTTAAAAAATATTTATTTATTACTTCAGGTTACATCTCCATCACAGTGCCCTCTTTCCACCCCTCCCAGTCTCGCCCTCCCACCCTCTACCCCCATCCCTTCCATCATACTCCTCTGGAGTGGAGTGTCCCTACATAACAGTCCCTGGCCCCAGTTCAGCAGTCATATGAGGGCCAAGAGCCTTCTACACTGGGGGTCTACAAGGCAGCACCACTAGTGCAAAGTGTCTCATGGATAGGAAACAAAGTCTATGTTCCTGTTCCCTTTGGTGCATTGGTTGTAGTATAGTTATCCTGTACTATATGGCTAAAATCCGATTATAAGTGAATAGATGCCATGTGCATCCTTCTGAGTCTCGGTTAGCTCACTCAGGACGAGCTTCTTTAGTTCCATCCATTCGGCTGCACATTGCATGATTTCATTGTTTCTGATGGCTGAGTAGTATTCCATTGTGTAGATGTACCACAGTTTTTTAATCCATTCATGGGCTGAGGGACATCTGGGTTGATTCCAGTTTCTAGCTATTACAAATAAGGCTGCTATGAACACAGATGAGGAAACTTCCTTGTGATTTGGTGAGGAATCATTTGGATGTATACCCAGAAGTGGTATGGCTGGGCGTTGAGGTAGAGCTATTCCAAGTTTTCTAAGATATCACCAGACTGATTTCCATAGTGGTCGTACAAGCCTTCACTCCCACCAGCAATGGAGGAGAGTTCCCCTTTCTCCACACCCTCGCCAGCATGTGCTGTCTCATTTGAGCTTTTGATCTTAGCCATTCTGACAGGTGTGAGATGGAATCTCAGAGTCATCTTGAGTTGCATTTCTCTGATGATTAAGGATGTTGAACATTTCTTCAAGTGTCTCTCAGCCATTAGGGAGTCCTTTTTTGTGAATTCTCTGTTTAGCTCTGTTCCCCATTTTTTTGATTGGATTATTTAGTTTCTTGGCATTTAATTTCTTGAGTTCTTTGTAAATTTAGGATATTAGCCCTCTGTCAGATCTGGGGTTGGTGAAGAATTTTTCCCAATCTGTAGGTTGGCGTTTTGTTTATATAATAGTGTCTTTTGCCTTGCAGAAGCTTTTCAGTTTCATGAGGTCCCATTTATTGATTGTTGGTTTTAGATCCTGAGCTGTTGGTGTTCTGTTCAGGAAGTTGACCTGTGCTGATGAGTTCGAGGGTTTTCCCCACTTTCTCTTCTAATAGATTTAATGTGTCCGGCCTTGTGTTAATTTCTTTGATCCACTTGGACTTAAGTTTTGTACAATGTGATAAGTATGGGTTTAATTTCATTGTTTTACATGTCGACATGGGCCAGCCCCGTTTATTGAAGATGCTGTCCTTTTTCCATTGTACGGTTTTTGGCTTCTTTGTCAAAAATTAACTGATTGTAGGTGTGGGGGTTCATTTCTGGGTCTTCAATTCGATTCCATTGATTCCCTGGTGTGTTTCTATACCAGTACCATGCTGTTTTTATTACTATTGCCCTGTAGCACAGCTTGAAATCTGGGATGGTGATACCTTCAGATGTTTCCACAATTCTTTATAGACCTGGAAAAAGCAATTCTTAACTTCATATGGAATAACAAAAAACCCAGAATAGTTAAATCAATCCTGTGCAGGATGGCCATTTTTATTACGTTGATCCTACCTATCCATGAATATGAGAGATCTTTCCATTTTCTGATGACCTCTTCAGTTTCTTTCTTCAGGGACTTGAAGTTATTGTCATACAGGTCTTTCACCTCCTTGGTTAGAGTTACCCCCAGGTATTTTATATTGTTTGTGGCTATTGTGAGCGGTGTTGTTTCCCTAATTTCTTTCTCATCCCATTTATTTGTTGTGTAAAGAAGATTAATTTTTTGAATTAATTTTGTATCCAGCCACCTTGCTGAAGGTGTTTATCAGCTGTAAGAGTTCTCTGGTGGATTTTTTGAGGTCACTTATATATACTATTGTATCGTACACAAATAGGGATAATTTGACTTCTTCGCTTCTAATTTGTATCCCTTTGATCTCCTTTAGCTGTCTTATTGCTCGAGCAAGAACTTCAAGTATATAGTTGAAGAGATATGGCAAAAATGAACATGTCTTGTGCCTGAGTTTAGAGGAAATGCTTCAAGTTTCTCTCAGTTTAATTTGATGTTGGCTACTGGATTGCTGTATATTGCCTTTATTATTTCTAGGTATGGTCCTTGTATGTCTGTTCTCTCCAGGACTTTTAGCATGAAAGGGTGTTGGATTTTGTCAAAGGCCAAGGCATGCTTTTTATAAGAAAAACACATCCAGATAACAACCAAGTAACCAGGTATAGGAAACAAACCCCGTCCAGGTAACAACCAGGTGTAGGAAGTAAGGGGATGGCAGCACTACATCATTTTGAGTTGCTAGACAAAGCATATAACTGACCTTTAATTTGATTGGTCCCAAGTGGAGCTGTAGTTGGGGATTCTTTAGAGTATCAAAGTAATAAAGTAACCAAGTATGAGTAATTTCATTTTATAACTAAAATGGAAACTGAAGACCAAAATGGCTGCAGTTATGCTAAAGAAGCAGTCTCCACAGTCGGGGATGATATCTTTGGCTTTTCATAAGTCATAGAACATTGGTCCTAATAGCTTCTGCATTTTGTTGTCTACATTGAAAGATCTGCTGTAATTCTGATGGGTCAGCTGTGTATGTGAGTTGACATTTTTCTCTTGCTACTTTCAATAAATAACCTTTCTCTGCTATGTACATTTAATATTTTGACTATTATGGCCGTGGGTAGATGCTTTTCTGCTTCTCTCTCTTTGTTACTCTCTATGCCTCTTGAATCTTAATAGACATCTCCTTTTATAAATTAGGGAAGTCATCTTGTATGGTTTTGTTGAAAGTATTTTTTGTGTATAGGTCTCTGTCTCTTTTTATACCTATTTTTTTCATAGGTTTGGTCTTTCTATAGGGTCCTAGAGATGTGAATGTTCTATTCTTGTTTTCTTTTTCCTTTGGATTTGACATTCCTTTCTTTGACTATTTGAACAATTTTCTTTTACCTTGTCTTATAGACCTGATAGTATCTCTTCCACTTTGCCCTATCTATTGGTTAGGCTTTTCTCTGATTTTTTTTTTGTCTGAATTCTTGAATTTTTCACTTGAATTCTTGAAATTTTCATTTTAAGTTTTATTTCATTTTGTCTTCCTCCAGATATTCTACCTCTTTCTTAAATTTTGTTTTCACATGTTGAATTGTTTTCATCATTCCATTTGACTGTTGATTTTCTGGTGTTCATTATGGTATTTATTAATATCTGTTTGAGTCCTCCATTAATGTTTATTTCTATTTTGACACCATTGTCTTGTATATTATCTAAGTAACTTTTCTCAGAGACATTGCTGTGGGAGAGCTAATTTTTTATAGAGACTTTTTGTTTTGGTTATTCATGTTCGCGTATTTGTAGTGTGACCTAGACAACTGGGGTTGGATTGTTGGTACTATTTCTTATTATGGAAACCCCATCTCTCTATTGTTGAATGAGAGCTTTAAGCACTGTTTCCTATCACTCTAACTTGTCAGGTGGTCACTCATTTGTATGGGGCTTAGGGTTCAGTCTTTAGATAATTCAGTTTAACTGTTGAAATGGAGTATCAGAAATAGTCCGGGCTCTGCTCAAGCTAAGTGAAGTTTCTAAGCTCAGGAACAAGCACTGTGTAGAGTTAGAGGATTTTTACATTTAATCTTCAGGAGCATGGTGGAGATGTTTTGGACTTTCCTCGGGCAATGGGTTCTGGTTCTATTTCTGGTATGGGTCTAGCATCCTTCTTTGAAGAGGGGACAATCCTTAGGAGGAGGGAGTTTGTGGTTGGCAGCACCAATCTTGTGTCTTCTAGAGAAGGGACCAGATGTTCCCAGTATGGATGAGTGGTTTGGCCAGATTCCTTAGAGTTGAGTTGAAAGTGGGGAATATAGGCTCCCTGGGTGGGGATGTAGGCAAACACGCATGGCAGGGTTGAATGGCATTGGTGGCTGGTTAAGTTGGACATCCATGCCTGAAGAAGGTATGTCCAAAGTTGCATAGCAACAACTTTTTGAAGTTTGATTAAGCTCTTAGGTCACTAGTTATAGTGAGAATTTAATGATTAAACTGTTTATTAACATTAAAATGTTTTGTACCCACTTTCAGGGATCATGATGTCTTTGGTTGTCACTAAGGTTCATCACTTGGTATTACTGTTTTTAGGTTTTTATAAGTTTCTGCAGAAATACATGTAAACATTAATTGGCTTACTTAGTCTTTTTTAAATCAAATTTTAAAATTAATTTTTAAAGTTAATATTTAAAGTGGTGGGTGTCATTATGATATTTTCACACATATGTGTCATTATGTGTCTTTTAAAAAAGCATATGCCATTAGGATATTTGCCAGCTATTAACATGATTATAAGGAAATTAAACCAGGTTTTTTGCCTCCTTCTCTTCCTCCTCCTCCTTCTGCTGTTTCTTTTTCTAAAACAGTATTTCATCCAACAGAAAAAAATACTGTTTTAACTCTTTCCTGAGAGATTAGAATATTTAAATTCAAATTCAGCAATTCATTTATTAATTTTTTTATTTAAGTAAAACGCATGAAAAAGAAATTTAAAATGTGTTTATAAAGATTTTTTAAATTTCATTTGACTTGGCTTAGGTTGGGTTGTATGCCTCTTGAGAAATACAGTGATAAATATACATTTGCTATAAGTAAATTCCCCTCAGCTGATATCCTCCATATTAATTTGTTGCATTTATTCATGTGTATATGTGTACTCATGCATAGATATTTATGCCTCAAATATAATTATTTTATTTAGCTACAGAATGTCTGAGAAATATCACATGAATCAATATTCAATTTCTGTTTTTCCAATACAACCCTCGATTCAGGATGGAGATCCTGTTCGCCCAGGAGTGGCCATGACTGACCTTGCTACTGGCCTGTTTGCCTATGGAGCCATTATGGCTGGCCTTATACAACGTTACAGAACTGGAAAAGGATTGTTCATTGATTGTAACCTCCTGTCATCTCAGGTACCAATCTGTATAACATTTTAGTTGACAATGTAACAATGTATTCGTGATAGAATCTGATGGTCATATGTGTAAAACCCATTAAAATCAAAGGAGCAACCCCCCATATACTGCTTTTTTGATGTATTTCCTTTCATATTATAATTAAAAATCATAACGATTCTGTTACAATTTAGACACTGTTGTTGAATTAGAATTCCAGGGTCTCCTTGTACTAGAATGGTTTCAGTACTCCTTGTGAGAGCACAGTTGCAGTTACCTCTGTCTCACTGGTATTTCCTTTGTTGAGCTCTGTAATTTCCTTTGAGGTCATTCTTCACCATGCCACAGACTCTCTTGTAAGTCTGGTGAAATATATATTTATTGATTTTTCGAGACTGGGTTTCTCTATGTAGCCCTGGCGATTCTGGGCTAACTTTGTAGACCAGACTAGCCTCAAACTCAGATATTTGCCTGCCTCTGCCTCACCAGTGCTGGGATTAAAGGGATGTGCCACTACACCCCAAAATTACAGACAGCTGTGAACTTCCATGTGGGTGCTGGAATTTGAATCCGGTCCTTTGGAAGAGCAGCCAGTGCTCTTAACCGCTGAACCACTTCTTCAGCCTGGGATCATATTTTTAAGTTCATAAGATGAGGTAATTGGATTTCAAAAGAAGTAACTTATATGGAAATATAATGATCTCAATGTAAAAATCATTTTGTGTTATCATAATATATGGCTTTTACTAACATACAAACATTTGTGGAAATTGAACTATGCTAGGTAAGTGGTCTGTTGGTATGCTGAATTCCCAGCCATCCTTTTACTCTTTATTTTGAGACAGTCTCACTAAGTTAACTGACTTTGAATGCAAATGATAGCCCAGGGAGACTGAACTGGACAACTTTCTGCTGTAGTCTCTTGGTGACATAATAGTGTTTGCAAAACCATTAAAATTCTAATGTAATGTTGAGAAGAAATGATATCTCAAGAATTATGCAGTAGATATGATATGAAAGAATGTATAAAATTATTAGTGATGAAGTCATAGATATTGCTAATACTCTATTGGTTTCATTGCCTGGGTTTATAATTGCTTAGGTGAGATGCTGATGAAAATAAAGATACCTTTTTGTATATTCATGCTATTTAACTCCTAGAGCTCTGTCCATAGATGCCAGATTAACCTCCCTGTTTAGACAGTTGCAGTTACACTGTAGTAGGTACCAGACTGGTGAAACAGAAGGGTTAATTCACATCTAACATGACATTTTGCCTCTTTTACTGGATCCCACCCAGATGCTGTACCATATGTTGAAGTTGATTCTGAATAGATAATTTTTCAGGGATAGGAAAAAGAAAATATCTAATTTGTGCAAGGAGACATTTTACTGTGGGAAAATTACTTTCTAGACATAGAGATCTCAGTTGGGAATTTCAGATTTAAGTGGCATATATGGGAAAATAGTAAACTTGGAACACTACATTGGAGATTTTTCCTCTCAAGCAAAATTAAGGAGGTGTATAGAAATAAAAAAGTCAGTATGGGTGATCATGAAATAGGGTGTATGAGTTTTTAACAGCAACTTTGAATCACTGTCAGAATTTTAATGGTTTTATAAAAGGATAAAAGAACTCTCCTCAGATGAGTTATCTAGCTTCTCCACAGAAAGCCACAGATGGTAGTTATGGGAAGGAACTAAAAGTCTTTTCTTTCTCTGTGTTAATAGCTGTAATGAACCTGAGGTAAGTTAAGAAAGCAAATAAAACTTATATATCCAGTAAATGTGGAAGACATGAAAGTTTCATAGGTGTGTGATATGTGTAGTCCTACAGGGTCTGGGCTCACTTTGTAGTTCCCACTCTCTTTGTCTTGAAATGCTTAATATTTCTGAACAGAAGATTTTTTTCGCTTTTCACCAGGCATCCTAAATTATGTACACAGTGTTTGATCTATACTAATTTCTTTACTTTATACTTACATTATACTTCAGTTATTGATTAATATGTTAACTTTCAAAACAGTTATCTAGTGTGGTATTGAAGAGGTTAAAAATCTTCTAGTAGTGAATTCTCCATGTGGAATATATTTTCACCTGCAATATGAATAAGTAATCACTTCAAAATGAGTAAACCTTTGCCCACATATACACACACTGAGTCTTAGATCTCATCTGAAGGATAAAGAATTTATCAAAAGTATTGTATATTTACAATATATACTTTCTCCATCTATTGAAAGCAGAGGCCTTTAAACTTGGGTAAGGTGCCCTAGTGGAGCTTCAGACTCTCCAAGGGGTATATGAGTATTTTAGCAAACTTATTTCTATGTTCTTGATTCCCATTTCCTTCCTTCTTTCCTTCTTCCTTCCTGTCTTCCTCTCTCCCTCCCTCCCTCCCTCCCTTCCTTCCTTCCTTCCTTCCTTCCTTCCTCCCTCCCTCTTTCACTCCCTCCCTGCATTTATTTTCTCTCTTTCTCTCATTTATTCTCTTTTCATACAATACATCCTGACCACATCCTTCCCTCCTTTTAGTCCCCCCCAGTCCCCTCTATCACCCTCTCCCCAATCCCTTAGATCCAGTGCTCACACATTTTCTTTCAGAAGGCTTCCCAGTGTTATCCACCAAAGACAACATAACAAGATGCAATAAGACTAGGCACAAACCCAGTAGGATGAAAAGGGTTCCAAGAACAGGCAAAGGATTCATAACACCTCCACTCCTACCATTAGGAGTTCCATAAACATGCTAAGCTGAATAACAACAGCATGTATGCAGAGGCACACAGATATTTATTAAAGTCTTTAGTCGTGTGTGTGTGTGTGTGTGTGTGTGTAGGCATGATGTCCATATTGATTCTTGAGACTGTAAGCTTTAATAATCTAAGGAAATGTCTTTTTGTGCTTTTCATAGCATCCCCAAAGCTCAGCTCAATATTTGTCCAATATCAAAGTATCAGTGATATTGTACTTTGAATGAGAAATATTCTCCATAGGCTCATATATTTGAAAATTTATTTATTTTTATTTTTTAAAGATTTTTTTCGAGACAGGGTTTCTTTGTGTAACAGCCCTGGCTGTCCTGAAACTCACTTTGTAGACCAGGCTGGCCTTGAACTCACAGAGATCTGCCTGCTTCTGCTTCCTGAATGCTGGGACTAAAGGTGTACACTACCATGCCCGGCCTAGTTCTCAGCTGGTAGCACTGTTTGTGAAGGATATTGAGCCTCTGGGAAGTGGAATCTTGCCAGAGGAAGGATGTCTTTTAGGAGCTGGTCTTATAGGAGGCTTTATAGCCTGGCTTCATTTCCTGTTCTCTCTGTGCTTCCTTATTGCTAACACAATGTGACCTGCTAGTCTTTGCTCCTTTCCCTATGCCTTCCCTTTGTTCTGACATACCCCTTTGTCACGTAGGAATGATCTCCTGAAACTGTTAGCCAGAAAAAGCACACTTCTTCCCTTAACTAATTTCTTCTCAGGTATTTGGTTATGGCAGTGAGAAAAGCAACTAATACAGAAAATTGGTACTGAGAAGTAGGGCTGTTGTTTTAATAAACTATCTTTTAGGCTTCAGAACTGGTTTACAAGAGGAGTGCAGAAGAATTTGGAACTTTGTGCTAGAAAATCCACAGAATGCTGTGAGAAGAGTTTAATGGGGCCATTTTGGTGAGAGTTCAGAAGACTGGCATGATAAGTTACCCACAGACAGAGGAGGCTTGAGTTAGTGAGATCTAGAATTGGGTTTGCTATAATTACATCTGGGAAGAAAAACTTGTCACTGTTCTGTCCATGGGGTGAGAACTTGTGTGAGGCTGCATTAAAAAGTAACAGACTAATTTCATCTGTAGAAGAAATTTCAAGATAGTGTAGCATTCAGCCTGTGACATGGCTATTTTTCACTGTTTTTGTTCAGATTGACACTGAAAGCCAAAGGATGAAATGCATGAAGTTTAGCATGGAAAGTTGTGAGCAAATTTAAAATTGTGGACAAGGAATAGAATATTCAGAGGGAAAAGCATTTATAATTGTTAAAGACTAACCTCACTGTCTTTAATAAGAAAATTCCCCTGAAAACCTGACTCCACCCATCAAAGACCCCAACTTGTTTTTTTATTGTTTATTTATTACTTCAATTTACATCTCCATCACAGTCCCCTCCTACCTCTCCTGTGCTCACCTCTCACCCTCCTACCCTCTACCTCTTCTCCCACTTATCCTGCTTCTCAGGTGTGGGGTGCCCTACATATCAGCCCCCTTCAGTTCAGCATCCATTTGAGGGCTAAGAGCTTCCTCTTGCACTGAGGGCCTACATGGCAGCTCAACTAGGGTAAAGTGTCCCACTAACAGGTAACAAAGTATATTTTCCTGTTCTTTTTAATCTGTTGGTTGTAGGATAGTTATCCTGTACTATATGACTAAAATCCAGTTATAAGTGAATAGATGCCATGTGCATCTTTCTGGGTCAGGGTTAGCTCACTCAGACTGAGTTTTTCTAGTTCCATCCATTTGGCAGCAAATTGCATGATTTCTTTATTTCTGATGGCTGAGTAGTATTCCATTGTGTAAATGTACCACAGCTTTTTTTATCCATTCGTTGGTTGAGGGACATCTGGGTTGTTTGCAATTTCTAGCTATTACAAATAAAGCTCCTATGAACATAGATGAGGAGATGTTCTTGTGGATTGGTGAGGAATCATTTGGATGTATACCCAGGAGTGGTATGGCTTGGTCTTGAGTTAGAGCTATTGCAAATTTTCTCAGATATCATCAGGCTGATTTCCATAGTGGTTGTACAAGTTTGCACTCCCACTAGTAATGGAGGAGTGTTCCTCTTTCTCCACAACCTTGCCAGGATGTGCTGTCATTTGAGATTTTGATCTTAGCCATTCTGACAGTTGGAATCTGTCAGAGTTCTTGAGTTGCATTTCTCTGATGATTAAGGATGTTGAGCATTTCTTCAAGTGTCTCTCAGCCATTAGAGGTTCCTCTTTTGTGAATTCTCGGTTAAGCTCTTTACCCCATTTTTTGATTGGGTTATTTGGTTTCTTGGTGTTTAGTTTCTTGAGGTTTTTTTCAAAAATAAATTTTGGATATTAACCCTCTATCAGATATGGGGTTGGTAAAGATCTTTTCCCAATCTGTAGGTTGAAAGGTATGCCCCAACTTGTAAAATGCAAATTTGTTTGAAAGGAGAAAGCAGCCTGACTGAGAATGCCACAAAATATGTTCTTTGCTGGAAAAAATTGCCTAGGAAAGTGATATTGCATATTCATCCACCAGGGCATACCCATGAAACTACTGCTGTGGTTAAAAACAGTCAGGCTAAATCTTGGCAGCAGAACTTAGCAACATGGTCTAAATGGTACTAATAGGTGCTAGTATGAGACTAAAACAGGAAAAATAAACCTTGCAGGTTAAGAGTTCTTTTTGCAGTTAAGAGCAAGTTCTTGTTTGTGCTGTGTTTTTTTGACCCATCTGCGCTGGATGTGCTTAATCACCTGTGAGCAGGAGGTATGTGGGCAGGAAATAGGTCAGGATGTATACTCGTCCCTCATTGGACCTGATGGAAAATGTGGTGAATTATGGGTTTTGCCTTTTTAAGCACCTGGAAAGCATGACTTGTGGCCATTTTTTTTCTGGGAATTCAGAGATAGACCTGGCCAGAGTCCATCCACGTGACCAGTATTTAATTAAAGCTTGGTTTGAATTTGGCTTTAAATTGTGGTAGTGGTCTTATTCTTGACCGCTGGGATTAACTGTAGCATGAGAGATGCAAGACTGAGGAATTGTGGAGTCTTAGGTTTTCCTCCAAAGTTACAGGCTGCTGCTGAGGTCAGACAAGGTGTGGCAGTGTTAGAGCCTCTGTAAGAGGTCCTGGAAAGTTCATGCATGAAGCTGAGATTTTATCAATCTCAGTTGCAATAGAGGGCCCAGAATGTTGGAGATGCCAGGACCACAGATAACTGTCAAGGAAAGAACCAGCCTGTGTAAGAGAGAGGTTATATGTGTTATGAGTAACAACAGATCTGGAGGGACTAGGCCAGCAAACCCCCCTAGAGAGCAGAAGAATCTATCAAGAGTCCAAGATGCCTAATTTGGTACTTCAGGATTAATTGTTGTTCTAATGGGTTTTGGTCTTCCTTTGGTGCAATTTTTTCCTTGATGACTTTTCTATAGTCATCCCTTTTGCAGTGGGTATGTGTATTCCGGGCCATCAAATATTACACATTTGTATTTTTTTAAGTACATAATTTAACCCACAGTTAAGAAATTGTATTTCAAAAGAGTAATTGGGCTTTTGAAAAGTGTTGGGACTGTTAATGTCTACAAAACTTTTGAAATTGATTGAATACATTTTGCACTATTGAATTGGCTGTTAGCATGAGATCAGAAACCAAATGTAGTTTGAGTGCAAAATGTCTCTTCTAGACTTATACATTTGAGTGCTTGATTCCAAAGCTTGTGGCACTGTTTGGGATGGTTGTAGAGCCTTTAGGAGGTAGAATCTTAGCAGAAGAAGTGAGGCCCTGTGAGAAGTCCTTCAGGTTTTGTACCCAGGCCCTACTTCCTTTTCTCTGTCACGATTGTTAATGTGATGTGACCTACCAGACTCCTGCTCCTCATGCCTCTCTGTAAGGAGAAGTTTCTATGATAGTGACAGGGCACACTTACTTGTTGGTATGGGGTAAGATTTAGAATGCAGTTATGACTATGCTGGGCTAGTGGTAGTAGATCCTTTTCTAAGATTCAAGAATTCAACCAAGCCCCAGGAAATTTGATGAGGTTTCTAGAAACAGACATGATTTCCCTTCTTTTGAGTGAGCCTTACATTCATTCAGACAGCTGTTGGTTATCACCAAAATGTGAGTGCCACTTATTGTATTGTCTTGTTTACTTTTCTATTGCCGTGATAAAACACCATGAACAAGGCCACATATAGAAGGGAGAGTTTATTTTAGGTTAACTGTTGCAGAGGGTTAGAGTCCATGATGGAGAAATGGAGGTAGAAGGTGACGGGTGACTGGTGTAGCATCTAAAAAACTCTTATCTCAAATTACAAACAGGAAACAGAGAGGGTAACTCAAAATGACATTAGTATT
The DNA here is from genome assembly GCA_907164525.1 of Lophiomys imhausi. Taxonomy (NCBI): domain Eukaryota; kingdom Metazoa; phylum Chordata; class Mammalia; order Rodentia; family Muridae; genus Lophiomys; species Lophiomys imhausi. The sequence goes on along the minus strand of CAJQZJ010000662.1, from coordinate 1,105,217 downwards.
TTGAAACCTCAAAATTTGCCCCCTCTCAGCTTTGCTAGACCTCCTAATCCTCCCTAAAGAGGCACTGATGGGACTTAGAATTCAATGTCCAAGACTTATGGTAGACTCTATTCAAACTACCACTTTCACCTTTTATGGAAATCTTTTCGTGCTGGCCATTGTTGTGGTTCATAGGTTTCACAGCTGGGAAGGACTACTAACTGCTTCGCCCCCTTGACAGCTTGTGTAGTATTTCTAGCACTATGGAAGTTTGACTGCAGGAAGGACTTTCAGGTTAGATCCAGCCTTAATAATCTGAGCCCTGTGCTTTAAGTGTGCAGTGTCTCCAGCAATAGGTGATTACCTTTAAGCTCTAAGAGGCAACCAAGAGCAACATCAGTAGCCTATATGTCTTCAGAGTCACATGAACTACTCTGATCAAACACTCAAAAGGAAATTTCTCAAGGCTAGTGTACTAGGGTTTTGGTTAGCATATTGTTCTTGTGGGGAGCGTTTTATGCCCAATGGCATAACTTCGTATGTATGTGTATGTGGTGATATATGTGTATGTTATATACAGACATATACATGTACACTTGGAAGCATTCTATATGATTTTTAGGTCCATGACCTTATTAGTCACAGGGAGTTGGCTAGGTTTCTATAATCAGATATGATTTATTCACCTCTTATTTAGTGTGCTTTAAGCCCTGTCAGCGAACTCTTATTTACCATCAGGATAAATGTGCAGCTATTGTACCTTTAGTGAAATCTTGCCATCCTGGTCATTGTGGTTTATAGTAATCAGTGCTGGGTACAACTATTGATTGATTTTTCTGTCATAACAGATTGTATATCATCTTCTAGTACTATGAAAGGTAATCCTTGGGCATGGGGCTTTTGGGTCAGATACAGCTTGCACACTCCCAATTCTGTGTGCACAGTGCACAGTGTCTTCAGCAAGAGACTTCTGGGAAGCAAACAAGGGAAACAGCAATAGCTTACATTGTTTTGTGAGTCTCCAATAGCTTACATTGTTTTGTGAGTCTCTTGTACTCCTCTGAGCAACAACTCAAAATGAGATTTCTTTTGTCTGGTGCTGGGTTTTGTTAGTTCATGTATCTTGGAGGTGCTTATCCTAAGTGGCATAACTCCATTTACACTATATCTGTATTTATATATAATTTCCTAGTTCCATCTATTTACTTGCAAATTTCATGATTTTATTTTTCTTTACATCTGAATGATATTCTATTGTATATATGTAACATTTTCATTTTCCATTTATCCATTGAAAGATACTTAGATTTTGTCCATTTGCTAGCTATTCTGAGTAGAGCAGCAATGCATGCAGCTGAGCAAGGATCTATGGAGTAGGACAGTAAGTCTCAAAGTTCATTTAAATTGCATTTTCCTGATTGGTATCACTATTGAACACTTTCCCAACAATTCTCAACACTTTTGTTTGTTTTGAGAATTCTCTGTTCATATCCATATGCCATTTTTAATTGAGCCATTTGTTTTCTTGATTCTTTGTATTTTGACTTCTTTGTAAAGTAGAGATATAGACCTTTATCAAATTTGTACCTGCCAGAGATACTTTCCCATTCTGCAGGCTTCCTCTTCACTTGACTGGTTGTTTCACTTCCTCCACAGCACTTCGATTTTTTGAGTCCCATGTGTAAATTGTTGGCCTTAAGTCCTGAGTGAATGGAATTCCACTCAGAATGTCTTTTTCTGCACCTTTGTCTTATAAGGTGCTGTCTATGTTTTCTTCTAGCACTTTCAGTATTTCAGGTTTCACCTTGAGGTCTTTGATACATTTGAAGTTGATTTTTGTGTAGGTGTTAGATGTGGGTCTAGTTTCATTGCTTTATATGTGGATATCCAATTTCCCCAGCACCATTTGTTGATGATACTGTCTTTCCTCAGTGTGTATTGTAGGAAACTCTGTCAAATGTCAGATGACTCTAATTACATGCACTTATTGTTTGGCTCTTCTATTTTATTACATTGAAGACCTTGTATGCTTGTATCAGGAAAGTTTTGGGTTGACTGGCTGTTGTAAATTGGATTGCATCTTGAATGTCAGAACTTGGTGAATGTGTTAAGCCATACTTGGCACTATCTATGTGCTAACTTTACTCACCCTATATTAGGACTGGGTAAGATGTTACCCAAAGAATGTTATGGGATGTTTTTGACTGGGGGGCCTATGGGTGTTGAGTAGATAATTTATAAATATTTACTGTTCTGGTATGCAGGGTTGTTTGAAGATGAAATGCAATAAAGGATGTGAGAAAACATTGTAAATTGGAAAGTATTCTATTGATGGCCAGCATTAGATTTATTTGGTTAGTGCAATGTATTTCACAGGATTCGATATGTGCTGAGATTGAAAAGTTACATATTAAAATAATTATTTTGTTATATTTACCTTTCACAATAGAGAAATACTGATTAATTTCACTTTCTCTTTCAACTTTAAAAACATATGTAGAGTCTAGATCTAAAAGCAAAACCACAAAATGATTAAAATCTCCTTTATGTATATGAAAATGTTAATTTTAGGTACTTTTCAAAGTATCATGATAGAAAACTCTTTTTAAAAGATGTATTTCTTTTATTTATTTTTAATTTAAATATCCTTTAACCCACATTTAGCACATAGCACTTGTTTTTAGTTTTAGCTGCCTGGAAAATAACTTTTTAAATACAGTGGTCAAAAACTACTACTTGTTTTGATCGCATTATATAGAATGATGAATGACATTCAATGTCAGCCACTAAAAATGTGATTTTGAACTCTCTTAAAAGTGATCTACTGTACAATAGACAAATTATGCTTGATTTGAATAGTAACTAATTATTAACTCAGGGATGATTGCGTCAACCACAACAAAACCGTTCCAGCTAGTTCACTGTGCAGACATGGTGGTGCCCGGGATGTGGTTTGTAGTGGGCACCAAATATTTTGTAGTTTCAAAGTTATAAACTTTTAACCCTTGTCATAAAATTCTTTTGATTTTCTTTTAGTCTTAATATGATTTAAAGTTGTTCACTCAAGATTGTCTAATGTCAGCATCTAAATACTGTGTCCTTAGATGATATTGGTAAAGAGCACGGAAGTGGGTGTGGATATGGTTCCAATTATTCTGGTGCTCTTATTCTTCTGTTGTGGCTTTCAGAAATATCTTTTGTAAGTTTAATATCCTTCCTGTACGTAATTGTAACCAGGCTTCCTTAATTATTCTATAGTGAGTTAGTGTTTTAGTTCCACAGTTATTTTCATAGATATGACATTTTGTCACTTTTGATGCCATGATCTTTTCTCATATTTGAATGTTGTTCATATTATATATACATAAACATGTTGGGATTTATTAAAGTTTAGCTCATTGTAGTCCAGCTTTGTCGGTAAACTTTCCAAATCACAAGCAAGTATATTCATCTGAAATTTATCATTTTGTTTTATTAGACATTTGTGTTTGTAATATTCAGTTTACTTTTTTAAAGTTAATTTTATTGAAATATATATTATATACACCATAAAATCCACCTCAAATGTCAACTTATAGATTTTTAATAAATTTATAAAATTAAAAATCTACTACTATAAATCAGGATTTGAAGTTAATATTCATACAGTAACCCCTGGCTTCATATGAGGCCAGAGCAGACCTATTTTGAGTTGGGGAGGGATCCAGAGCTGGGCTGATTCAGAATTCAGGACTCATTCTAACATATGTCACCCTAGGAACTTGATATTTGTGATTATTTTCTATAAAATATTTTTAAAAATTGTGTAACTGCATTAATATAAAGATGAATATGTTTCATTCTTTTGTTTGTTGTTATTACAGTGCTGCTTCATTTTGTCCAGCACTCTGACTGTATTTCCTTATCACATGGATTTAGAATTATGACCCTATTTTCCCACATGTCCATTTCCATATTAATTATATAAATTCATTTTGCACTGTTGCATGAAATACATGGTCTTCTGTTTTCCTGTATGAGGTAGTGCTGTTGCTGAGTTTAGTCTTCTGAGCTTTGCCAGTCACTTGCTCTCTCTCTCTTTTAACTAATTTTTAAGAAAGAAATTAAAATTAAACATTTTTATGCCCCTAAAATACTGTGGGCATCAGACATTATGTTTATTGTACCTAATAAATTGGTTCTGGAAGAATCATGGTAACAGATTTCTTTTGTAATTACTTATTTGTAAATGTACCAAATAATCAAGGAGAAAATAAAAACTTGTGCATTCAGGAAGGAACTGGAGCTGAAACCTGAAATTATTTTGAGGTGCTGGTAGGGGATTGACAGGTAAAGAAGCACATAGTCTGTGGGGCAGGAAGTTGAGACAGTGCAGTAGGGAAAGAGAACGTATTAACACCAGAAAGTTCAAAAGTTCAAGAACAGTGATTTGCAGTTTTAGTATCTCTTTTAAGAGGCCCATTGCATTCTTGCTTTGAAGACTCCATCAATTCTTGCATATCTGTTGTCAGTTTTTGTAATTAAATTAAGTTTATTCTTAAAAATTTTATATGTATGTATTGCATTTACATAATTTCCCCCTCTTCCCTTCCTCCCAACCTTCCTATAACTTCAACCTCCACTTCCTCTCAAATTTATAGTCTCTTTTCTTTAATTATTGTTACATATGTATATATGTATATAAATATAAACACAACCTGATGAGTCCATATAATGTTGCTCATATGTATATGTTTTAAGCACAATCCTTATGGAGTGAATAAATAGTTAGGAAGCTCATTCCTGGGAAAATATTAATTCTCTTTGCTTCAACTGTGTTAATAGCTGTAGTTTATCTTTCACACATTCATGTTGGCATGTCAATTGGTGTTGTCATTATTCAGGTGTTTGTTTAAGCAAGCATATTGTTGAGAGTCCAAGTATATAGCTTCCTTGTTATATATAGAAGACACTATTTCACAGCAGAATTCATGGTCCTCTGGCTCTTAATTTTTTTCAGCCTTTCTCTGAGCCTCAAGTGTGGGAGTTGTGTTGTAGATGAGCACCCCACAGTCAGTATTTTCTTACTTTCTCTAATTGGCTCCTGTTGAAAAAAAGTTTTCTTGGTGAGGGGTGAGATCTACATTTACCTGTGGGTATTAGGATAAATATTTTGAATACAGTTAGGAATTACACTTTTTAGGAAGGTGGCAGTAGTAGGTTCTCATCTGAGATCTATGACCTTACTACTTGTGAACAGTGGGCCAGATTTTTAGTACTAGGCATGATTCCCTTCCTGTATAGTGGACTTTTTCAGTTACAGACTGCTACTTACTATGAAGTTGTAAGTGCCACTCTTGTCACTTTAGAGATATATTGCCATGCTGGTTGGTCATGGTCGTGGTTCATAGGCATCACAGCTGGGTGTGACTACTAACTGCTTTCCAGTACTATTAAAGCTAGTTTTAAGGAAAAAGGCTTTTGAATAAGATCCAGCTCAATTCTTTCAAATCCTATGTTTTAAGTTCGTGGTGTCTTCAGCAAAATAACTTACCTTCAATTTCCATGAGTCAGTCAAAGGCAGCAAGAATAGTGTATACTGTTCTCCTAGTCTCTTGGGCTCCTCTGACAGGAAACTCAAATGGGGATTTCTCATGCTGTGGTTTTTTGTTTTATAGTCAATGACTCTTGTGGGGAGCATTATTACCTTACACAGCATAACTAACTTAAACTATATATACATATTTGCACAATACATATATAACATTAATTCTAGGTAAATATGCAGTAGTGTGAATTCCCTATGGATTTTCCAAACATCCACAGTGTTATTTATTCCTTCTTCTTCCCTCTCTTTTTGTGATGTCTTACCTTCTTCTTTTCCAATTAGATCCATCCCACCCTAAATAGTTCACTAGAGAAGAAACAAAAATAGCTAAGTAATATCTTTAAAAATGTTCATCATATTTATCAATTATGGAAATGAAATAACTTTGAGAGTTATCTTACCCAGTGAAAATAGCTAAGAGCTACAAAACAAATGCTAAAGATGTGGGGAAGAGGAGCTTTTAGTCACCATTGGTAGGGTTGCAAACTGGTGTAGCCACTCTGGAAGTCAGTGTGGAGAGTTTTCAAACAATTAAAAATAAATTTACCACATAACCCTGTAAAGGGAGTTAGATTAATATAAATTAGATTTAGTGAATATCTAGGGGCTTCTGATACAATCTCTTAATATGGGGCATGAAGATCAACTTGACTGTGAGCAATTGACATGGCAGCATATGGACTAAAAACAAGGTTTATGGCCTGGCATTGTTTTCACCTGCTAATAGCCTTATGAAGTGGGCAGAGTCCAGATTAGGCTGTAGCCAGGTGAAACAAGGAGAGACCCTATTAAAGGACAAAGTGGATGAAGCGTGAGATTTCCCATGCTAGAGAGGCAAGGCAGCTTATATCATCTGATGGAGAAAATGATGGTGGACTGAAAAGCTGACCTCAAACATAGCTGAAAAATTATGGCCAGCTCTCCCTGAGGTAGAAAGAAGCTGGTGAGCAAAGAAAGCCTCAGCAAAGAAGCAAAAGGCCAAGGACTAAACCCTGTGGCACAGCTTTTGGCTAGAAAGGTTCGAACAGTTCAAACAGTGGCCTGAATGGAACTGTGGCCAGTCTCAAAGACTGAGGCAGAGTAGCTGAGTGCTAATACAAACTGAATAAGTTGGCTTACAGACAGCTGAGAACTTCCAGAGAGAAGAAAGCTTCAAGCCTCATTTAAAGTGAAGCTACCATAGCCAATTTACACTAAAGGACCTATGTCTGAGATATTCCTGAAGAAAGACTATTGACTAAGTGCCTTAAAGGACCTACTCCTGAGGTGTTCCTGACAACTGAGGACCTGCCCCAGAGACTGTATCCTTCTACAAGGTTAGGATTGGTTGTTAGATAATGGTTGTTATAGGTATTAATAGGTTTAGTTGTTAGGTAACTGGGGTTACAGTTGTTCTTGGGGCTTGTAGTTAGGTAATTGTTTATATTTGTTATAAGTGCATAGAGTTATTAATAAATATATTGTATAATTAAATTTTTTTTCTTCATGACCCAGCTATATTACTTCTTGGCATATGCCCAAATGACTCCACATCCTACTTCACAGATACTTGCTCAGTCAAGTTCATTGCCACTCTAATCACAATAGCTAGGGCATGGAAACAACCTTTATGCCTTTCAAACAATGAGTAGACAATGAAATGTGGTTCATATACACAGTGGAATACTATCTGGTTGTAAGGAAAAGTGGAACCAGAACATTCATAAGTAAGTGGGTGGAACTAGAAAATAGAAAACATTAAATTGAGTGAAATAACCCAGACCTAGAAAGACAAATGCCTCATGTTCTGTCTAATCATTATTTCCTAATACCAAATCTTCACATGTGAATACTCAACCTGGAGTAACTGCAGGAACTAGGACAGTGAACATGGACCATTTGGAGGGAGGGGATGGAACTCTAGAGAGAGAGAGTATCAGGGTACAGGAGATAGGAAATGGGAAATGGAAAAAAACTGGCCAGGTTAAATGTTAGTCTCATATTCATTCTGTGTTCACAGCATTATTTAACACTTTTTATGATTAAAACCCCTTACTGAGCTATTGTTTTTTCTCTCCCACCTATCCTAGTCCTCCACTGTTGAGGTGCCTCCACATTTCAGCTCCCTCAGTTCATCAATCATATGAGGGCTAAGAGCTTCCTCTTATACTGGGATCCTACATGGTAGCTTCACTAGGGCAAAGTGTCCCACTAACAGGTAACACAGTCCATGTTCCTGTTCCTTTCAGTCTGCTGGTTATAGGGTAGTTATCCTGTACTATATGGCTAAAATCCAGTTATAAATTAATACATGCCATGTCCATCATTGTAATGGATTAGCTCACTCTGGATGAACTTTTCTAGTTCCATACATTTGGGAGAAAATTGCATCGTTTCTGATAGCTGAGTAGTATTTCATTGTGTAAATGTACCACAGTTTTGTTTTTGTTTTTGTTTTGTTTTGTTTTTTATCCATTCATTGGCTGAGGGACATCTGGGTTGTTTCCAGTTTCCAGCTATTACAAATAAGCTATGAACATAGTTGAGGAGGTGTCCTTGTGGTTTGGTGAGGAATCTTTTGAATATATGCATAGGAGTGGTATGGCTGGGTCTTGAGGTAGAGCTAGTCCAAGTTTTCTAAGATATTGTCAGACTGATTTCCGTAGTGGTTGTACAAGTTTGTACTCCCACCAGCAATGGAGGAGTCTTTCCCTTTCTCCACAGCCTTGCCAACATATGCTGCCTTTGAGTTTTTGATCTTAGCCATTCTGACTGGTGTGAGATGGAATCTCAGAGTCCTCTTGAATTGCATTTCTCTGATGATTAAAGATGTTAAGAATTTCTTCAAGTGTCTCTCGGCCATTAGAGATTCCTCCTTTGTAAATTCTTGGTTAGCTCTGTACCCTATTTTTTGATTGGGTTATTTGGTTTCTTGGTGTTTAATTTCTTGAGTTCTTCATAAGTTTTGGATGTTAGTCCTCTGTCAGATGTGGGGTTGGTAAAGATCTTTTCCCAATCTGTAGGTTGCCTTTTTGTTCGAATGACAGTGTCCTTTGCCTTACAGAAGATTTCCAGTTTCATGAGGTCCCATTTATTGATTGTTGGTTTTACAGCCTGAGCTATTGGTTTTCTGTTAAGGAAGTTGTCACCTGTGCCAATGAGCTCGAGGCTTTTCTCCACTTTCTCTTCTATTAGATTTAGTATGTTGGGCTTTATGTTAAGGTCTTTGATCCACTTGGACTTAAGTTTCATGCAAGGTGATACATATGGGTCTATTTGCATTCTTCTACATGTTGACATCCAGTTAGACCAGCACCATTTATTGAAGGTGCTTTCCTTTTTCCATTGTATGGTTTTGGCTTCTTTGTCAAAAATTAAGTGACCATAGGTGTGTGGGTTTATTTCTGGGTCTTCTATTCGATTCCATTGATCAACTGGTCTATTTTCTATACCAGTGACATAAGGGTTTTATTACTGTGCTCTGTAGTTTAGTTTGAAATTAGAGATGGTGATACCTCCAGATTTTTTTTTTTTTATTGTACAGGATCGATTTAAGCATTCTGGGTTTTTTGTTTTTCTATATAAAGTTGAGCATTGTTCTTTCAAAGTCTGTAAAGAATTGTGTTGGTAATTTGATGGGAATTAAATTACCATCTGTATATTGCTTTTGGTAGGATGGCCATTTTTATTATGTTGGTCCTACCTATCTATGAGCGTGGGAGATCTTTCCATCTTCTGGTGTCCTCTTCAATTTCTTTCTTCAAGGACCTGAAGCTCTTGTCATACAACTCTTTCACTAAGGAAATAAAAGTAGTCTTTAAAAGTCTCCCAACCAAAAAAAATCCCAGGGCCGGATGGTTTCAACACAGAATTCTACCACACCTTCAAAGAAGAGCTAATACTAATAATCTTAAAACTCTTCCACAAAATAGAAACAGAAGGAATACTGCCAAACTCATTCTATAAGGCCATAGTCACCCTGATACATAAACAACACAAAGACCCAACAAAGAAAAAGAATTTCAGACCAATATCCCTCATGAACATGATGCAAAAATACTCAATAAAATACATGGAAACCTAATCCAAGAACACATCTAAAGTATTATACACCATGATCAAGTAGGCTTCATCCCAGGAAGGTGGGGGGTGGTTCAGCATATGAAAATCCATCAACATAATCCACTATATAAACAGGCTGAAAGAAAAAAACCCACATGATCACCTCGCTAGATGATGAAAAAGGATTTGACAAAATCCAACACCCCTTCATGCTAAAAGTCCTGGAGAGAGCTGACATATAAGGACCATACCTAGAAATAATAAAGGCAATATACAGCAAACCAGTAGCCAACATCAAATTAAATGGAGAGAAACTTAAAGCATTTCCTCTAAACTCACAGACAAGGCAAGGATGCCCACTCTCCCCTTATCTCTTCAACATAGTACTTGAAGTTCTAGCTAGCACAATAAGACAACTAATGGAGATCAAGGGGATATAAATTGGAAAGAAAGAAGTTAAATTATTCCTATTCATAGATAATATGATAGTATACATAAGTGACCCCAAAATTCCACCAGAGAACTACTAAAACTGATAAACATATTCAGCAAAGTGGCTGAATACAAAATCAATTCAAAAAATTGGTAGCCCTTCTTTATACAAAAGATAAATGGGCTGAGAAAGAAATTAGGGAAACAACATCCTTCACAATAGCCGCAAACAATATAAAATATCTGGGGGTAACTCTAACCAAGCACGGGAAAGGCCTGCACTATTGGCTTTAAGCTCAGGGTATGTATATAAATGTTAGCATTTACCTGATACTCTTTTTGGGTTTTAAGATTTTTAAATTTCTATTTCTATGAAAAATGCCATTGGAATTACACTAAACCCTTAGACTTCTAATTATTTTGACAATAGTAATTCTTCCATTAATGAATATGAGCATTTGTTTGTGTATTTCTCAATTTTTTCATCAATATTTTATACTTTTCATTGAGTTTGTGTATGTATTTCATCTCTTTCATTGAATTTATTCTCAGAATATTTTGTTTTTAATAATATGTGAAATCATATTCTTGTTTTTTTTTTGGAGACGGTTACTAATAGATCTGTGTGTGTGTGTGTGTGTGTGTGTGTGTGTGTGTGTGCGTGTGTAATTCCTTTGTATATAATCACATCTGCAAATGGAGACAGTTTCTTTTTTCAAAAGAAGCTTTTGACTTCTTTCTGCCTAATTGCCCTGCTTATGATTGTTAGTATTACATTGAATAGAAGTATCCAGGCATTGTTTCTGAACCTAGAGGAAAAGCTTTATATTTCATCACTGATTATTGTTTTAATTGTGAGCTAGGATATATGATCTTTGTTGCATTGAAACAGATTTTTGTTATACCTATAAAGAGTTTTAATCATGAGAAGTTTTTTTGTAATGTAAAGAGTTTTATTATGGGAAGTTGAATTTTATCAAATGCTCTATATGCATCAGTCAAATGGATTGTATGATTTTTATCTTTCTTTTTGTTAATGTAAGCAAAGCTGTCTGGGGTAAAAAGAAAAAAAAACTAGAAGGTTAAACTTCCTGATTTTAAATGTATTTCAAAGCTATTGTAATTAATGTAGTGTAGTTTTTGAAAGTAGGACACATAGACCAAAGAAACAGCATAGAAACCCCAGAAACAAATCCACTCATTTTGAGTTAACTAATCCTCAACAAAAGGACCAGGACCAGTAACATGCAACGGAAAGAAGGACAATAAATAGCATCTGGCCTGGGCATGGTGGATTACTCCTATAATCCTGGCACTTGTGATGCTGAGACAGAGGGATTGCTGTGGGTTTGAAGCTAGGCTAAGCTACACATTAAGTTCAAGGCCAGCCTGTGTTAAAGTGAGATGTTGTCTGAAATAGCAGCAGCAGCAACAACAAACAACAAACTCCCTAAGAACAAAATAAGCTGTGCTGTGTAACTTTTTCTTAAAAGTTGATAAAATTAAACTTTAAAAGAGTGAATATCCATATGCAGAAGAATGAAATTAGACCTCTTTCTGACATTGTACACGAATACTAACTCAAACCATTCTAAGGACTGAAATAGCAAACATAAAAATGAGTGGAGGAAGGGATCAAATAAGAACTAAATATAAAGACATGTAAATATGAGATTCAGGGATAATATCTAGTATTTTCTACACTAACTAAAATTTTAATTTAAAAAGGCCTAATAAAGTGAACTTAAAAAATATCTAGAAAAATCTTTTTGATTCTTTTCTTGGTAATGACTCTTTGGACATGTCCTCTAAAAAGAAAGTAATGCAAACAAAAATTAGATCAATGGGATTGCATCAACTTGGAGAAAAATTCCACATAGGAAGGAGAAAAACATCAATACAGCGAGTAGCTAACCTAATAATGGGGAAAAACCCTACTCAAAAATCATACATATAATAAAGGATGTCTAAAATGTGTGAAGAACTAAACAACACAATGGGAAAAAATACAAGCAAATCACTCAAAATTTGGCAAAAGACCCAGATGTTTCTCAAAATAAGAGATGTATGACAAATAGGGATATGAAAATTTGTCCAACATAATTATCAGTGAAAGGCAAATAGAAACATCAATGTGATGCCATTTTAAAATGTATATAATTCATTTTAGCTTTCAGGTATAACATACCAGGAATATACTCTGAGATTTTAAATAGCCTTAGCAACATGGAAATTATGGTCAATTTTATATTGTAGGGGACGAGGAGGAGTTATTTTTATTTCAAGTATCACCATATAACATCTCCTAAATGTTTTATTTTTCTAGTATGGTAAATGTAATATACTTAATATATTTTACCTTAAAGGTTATTATTGCTTGCCAATTACTTATATATATTCAGATATACTTAGGGAATAAGAAATTAAGTTACATGAAATGTATCCATCTACTGGTCCATTCATCCATCTATCTATCTCTCCATCCACACAACTGTAGCCATTTACCATCCACTACATATCAGATAGAAAGTTTCTTTCCACATGTTACTTTCATTGTACTTGCAGATATAAAAGATATTAGCAAGAAGCAAGTGATGAATTCATAGATGGGAATACATAGCTTGATAAAGTGGAAGGCATATTTGTATTACTTAGATATGCTGATTAATAAGTATTCCTGACATAGAACAACAGAGAGAGGAGAGAGAGAGAGAGATCTGAAGCAGGAGAAAAAATGACAGATTCTAGAAACTAGTGTAATTTTGAGGTGACTTAACACTTAGAATGATGATAATTGAAACTAGAGTAACGTTTCATAAGGGCGCTTAACTCTGATCGTTTAGTAATACTCATCTGGAGAATAAAAACAGACTCTGACTCAAATACAACTCTATGCTCTATTGTTAGTAGATTGTTTAAAGACAATACCTCTTAGAGACTTATGATTATGTGGTAAACTTTCATTTCTGTGGGGAAGATTTCTGAGCAGAGAACCTGTCAAATCTCCAGAGAAGGAATTGAATACTGGTGCTGTTTCCATGAATGGTAGTAGAAACAACAAAGAAAGAAAGTCCATTTAAAATTTCCTGTTTCTTGGACTGCTTGGAGACTAATAGTAAGATGATTGAGAAAGAGTTGTATTTATTAACAGCATCTTCCTAGCTACAGTTTTAGGGGAGTGTTACCGATCTTTTAAATTATTATTTAACACTTATTTATTTATTACTAAATTCACTTATAACAAACACCAACAATTTCTTAACTATTAATCCTATAAATTCCTACAACCCCTTTAACCTATCCACTAAACCTATTGATAATTATTTTTCTAACCTTTTAGAATGATACAGTCTCTGGGGCAGGTCCTCAGTCGTCAGGAAAAGTCTTTGTTGTAGATTCTTTAACGCACTTAGCAGTCCTTTTTCTGGATCTCTCAGATGCAGGTTCGTCAGGGTAAGTTGGTTATTGCAGTCTTACCTTAAATAAGGCTTCATGCTTTCTTCTCTGTGGGAGACCCCAGCCCCTTCGCAGCAGCAACTCTGCTGCTCTACTTCAGAGTCCTTAAAGCCAGGCACAGTTCCCTTTAGGCCACTGTTCAGACAGATCAAACCCCTCTAGGCAAAAGCTGAGCCACAGGGTTTAGTCCTTGGCCTTTTGGTGTCTTGCTCAGGCTTTCTTTGCTCACCAGCTTCTTTCTGCCTCAGGGAGATCTGGCCATCAACTGATGGCCAGCACTTTTTTCAGCAGGACTCTCGGAGCTCTCTAGCATCAGGGGCCTCTTCTCTTCTGGGCTCCATGCACTGTCCTTAAATAGGAGGAACTCTGTTTCAGCTTAATTTCGGCTCCGCCCACTTAGCAGCTGAAAACAATGTCAGGCCAGATACTTTGTTTTTCAGTCTATTGAGTCTTTCCTGTTTTTCCTGACTTCAACCTTGTTTTTCAGTCTATTAAGTCTCCTGTTTGTTTCCTGTTTTTAGTCCACATGCTGATAATGCTCTTTATGCCCCGAATTAAGAGACAGTATTAGAAACCCCTATATATTTTCTAAATCTAATTTATATAACTCCCTACAGGGGAGTGCTGTCAATCTGCTGATCTATGCTGAATAATAAAAGTTGTTTTCATCAAAGCTAAATTATTGTGACTTAATAACTTAAAAGTATGATTTATATAATGCTTACAACGTTTATGTATTATCTACTCTTTATTTTATTTTACCTGTTGCAGTCTCAGCTGACTGAGGGAGAAGCAGAGGCACAGAGTAGTAAGTTGTTTCATGGTACACAGCCAATATCAATTCAGGGACTGAACTAAAGACCATGATGTTCACCTTGTAAACCCATTAAATGTGTAGGGCCCTCTCAATATTTCTATGTATTTAGTCCTGTAGATATTTACTGGATGCCTAGAGCCAGGTCTGCTGTCATTCCTGGAGATCCATAAAGTTTTTTGAGGGGATTACAAAAAAAAAAGGAAATGTATATAAAGATACAAAGCTACTAGAAATGCACCCCTGGTGGCCTTATGGTGCTTTTACCATGAAGTAGTTCCACACAGACCAAGACACTGTCCATTTTAGGTGATACAATTCCATAACTGACCAAATGGCGTTATTTGTGTAGGGTCAGTAGAGATGTTCCCTCTCTCATTATTGACTTTAGTAGCTTGTTACCTATCTTTTTCTTTGGTGAGCTTAATTTAAGATTTATTAATTTTGTTGATTTTTAGAAATGTTTTATTAGGATTATTAATTGTATTTATAATAATGGGTTTCATGCAACATTTTTATACACATGCATATTTTGATCATATTGATCTCTGGAATTTTATTGATTCCTTTCACTGATTTCCTTGATTTTTTACCCTATTGTTTTTCTACATTCTATTTTATTTACGTCTCCTCTGTTTAAAATTAAATTTTAAGTTATTATTCAAAATAATGTGTTTCATTATGTCATTTTCACATATAGTTGTCACTAAACTTTGTTCTAATTTATGCCCCTCATCTACTACTTTTATTATTTTCTTCTATTTGCTAGTTTTGAATTTAGCTTGCTATTCTTTTCTCAATGTCTTCAGGCAGAATTGTAGGGCTTTGGATCTGAGACATATGTACAAAGGGTAAGAATTTATAAATTATAAGTTATAAAATTTCCCCCAAGAAACAATTAACTCACAGTGTTTTCAAATGCCCTTGTAATTTCTCCTTTGATCTAGTGGCTTTTAAAGCATGTAATATTTCTTTTACCCATTACTGAATTTCCCAAATAGTCTAATATTATTAAGCACCCATTTTATTTGCTGCAATTAGGAGGTAATCTCTGGATGATTTAAATGGCTTAAATTTATTTTATTTTGTTTTATTTTATTGCCTAACAAGTGGTATATATTGTAGGGTGCTCCAGGTCCACTTGGGAACAATGTGAAGTTTGGGTTGAGTGTAATGTTGATATCTCTAAGGCTTTATTGGTTTATATAGTTTTAGCACAATAAGTTTTTACACAGTTTTCTGCAGGTTCCTTCCATAGTAAGTTTTTACATAGTTTTTATATAGGTTTAGCATAGTAAGGCCATATCAAATTATTTTTGAAACTGCCTGCATTCCACAGCGATTTATGAGTTTTCCTGTTTCTCTGTATATTTGATACTTGCTGTTTTCTGTCTTCCTTAGACACTGAATTCTCTTTAGAGTCAGCTTATCATGGGAATGAGCTCTGCCTGGTGTATTTTCCCTCCTCTTTATCTCTTCAGCTAACCATTTCCTTCTTACATTTCTCTATAATCACCCGAGAACTAAGTGTCTTCATCTTGTGTTCTGGGAAAAAATGTTTTATTATTTGTGTGTGTGTTTCTGTGTGTGTTTATGGCATGAAGGTGACTGAAGAGGTCAGAGAATGGTATTGGCTCTGCTGATACTATAATTACAGTACTGGGTTGTGAACTGCCCAGTGTGGGTGCTGGGAACTGAACTCGAGTCCTCTACAGAAGAGAAAGAACTGAGCCATCTCAAGTCCCACTATCTTTGCCTTTTAAATTTCATTTATGTATTCATGTGTGTGCAAGTGTGGGAGAGCACATGTACCACAGTGAGCATAGTCAGAGGACAACTTTTAGGAAGGAGTTCTGTCTGTTAAACATAACAGTTCTGGGGGTAGAACTGAGGTAGCCAGATTCAGTGGCAAATTATCTTACTGTTTAAACATCTTAAATTATGATCAAATTCTGAGATACCAGGGGATCAGTTATTAATTTTGGTGGAAGAGAGGGAAATAATTCATTCCATACAATTTGTTGTCTCTCTCTCTCTTCTCTCTCCTTTTACCATTATGATAGGTTGGTTGGTACTGAAAGATGAACATATCCTCAACACCTGTGGATAGGCCCCCTTTCATGGTAAATGTTCATTATAGGTTTGATTTCATTGAAGATGAGAAGTTATTGGGGTTCATTACGATGAGCTCTGACATGAAGAAGGTGGAAGGGCTGGTTAGTAATTTGGGGTGTGTGACAGAGGTAGCAAGATAGTGGAGTGGGTGGAGAGAGAGAGAGAGAGAGAGAGAGAGAGAGAGAGAGAGAGAGAGAGCCATGAGTCTCAGCAATGCACTCTGCCTTTGGGAGTTGGAGGATGCAAGAAAAGAGTCTTCACTGAGAGTTTCCAGAAGAAACCAGCCTTATCAACACTCAAACTTTAGCACACTGAGAGTGTCTGTGATGTATAACCTTCAGGATTGTTAGAGAGTAAATTGGGGTCACTTTAAGACGTCAGGTTTGGGGAACTTTATGACAGTATCAATAAGGAACTAGATCACCACTTAGCATTCATTGTCCCTTAGCAGAAGATGATTTCATATGTCAGTGTTTAGGATTAGTTTTAAAGGCCTCGTGCTGTAGTCAGACAAATGTCTGTACTAGTTCTGACTGGTGCTTTAACTGATGTTTAATATTTAGAATGATGCCTCTAATTGATGTTTAAAAATGTGATACTCACTTTAATTTCAACAATTTTATATATTAAATGAGTTTTAATAGGCATAGTAAATTAGAACATCATTTAAACAATTGCCAGTAATTCAGGGTAGCTTAAGAATCTGTGCATTTGGCTCTGAAATTCCAAGAACATTGTATTTTCTTGGTAGCATAATTTAGTTTTAGCTTAATCAATCATTCCTGAAACTGAACCACACCAAGAGGAGAGGTGAGGATTCAGATACATTCTGAGATTTTTTGTTTGTTTGTTTGTTTGTTTTTTAGGAACTCTGTAGAAACTTAAAGAATTATTTGGCCTTTTTTTTTGGTTTTTCGAGACAGGGTTTCTCTGTATAACAGCTCTGGCTGTCCTAGACTCACTTTGTAGACCAGGCTGGCCTCGAACTCACAGAGATCCGCCTACCTCTGCCTCCCAAGTGCTGGGATTAAAGGCGTGCGCCACCAACACCCGGCTTAAAGAATTATTTGGAATCATGTAAATAATGCCATATATTCTGAAATGATGACTTCCTATTCAACAGATAGGCCTCTAATTCTTTTATATCTTTGATTTTGTAGAAGTAAAGCCAGGCTACAGTGGCAAAATGAGTTCATTCCCTTGTTGCCATCTGCTTAATTTATAGACTTCATCTGAAATGTGTACTGCATTGATTAAAAATATCCTTTAAAAACCCTTCCTTAAAATTCTAGCCCAGTGTATTCAGATGTAACCCAGTGATAAAGCACTTACCTCATTTCTGGGAGGCTCTAGATTTGACAGTCACAGTATGGCAACAAATAACCAGCAAACCCCACAAAACCAAACATTCCAATAAAACAGTCATAGAAGACTTGTTTATCAGTCTCTGGAAAATGGAGGATGACACACAGACACAGTGTGCTAGAATCTCCAGAGAATTAAAAGTTAGATAATGGCCATTAGACTAAGTATTGATGGATGAAGGTCTCTAATTCAATAGCAAGGAAAACTGGAAACTTTATAGAGCAGTATTCAGCAAGGTGGGAACATAGTTGGAACAACAGTCTCAGCAAACAGAGGCACTGGCTCTAAGCAGTATTCTTGTCATGGAAAGGCCTTGGTGGTGGGGGTAGGGCCCCATGGAAAGGGAACCCTTGAGGAACAATCCAAAGGTATAAACAGTATTTGTGACTTGTTATGTGAAGGAGCACCTACTGACGGGCCCAAAATCTGTGATTCATCCTAGGGGTGGGATAGCTATCTTAGAACTTGGGCCCATTCAGCTCTCCTTCATATTTAGTCTCTTTTTATTTTATTTTTTAATTATTATTTTTAAAGATTTATTTGTATTCCTTGCTTATTAGGTCTTTTACCTGCTTTTATGCATGTGTACCACATGGAGGATATTGGAGCTCCTGGAACTGGAGTTATAGTTAGTTACAGATGTGAACCACAGTGTGGGTACTGGGAACTGAACCTGGTTTTCTGTGAGAACAGCAAGTGCTCTTCTTTAAAAAATTTTTTTCTTTAATTTAAGGTGTATCTTTTTTTTTGTCCCCCAGCATCTCCTCATTTTAGTCCAATAAAAGGCTCCTTTTCTTGTAAAAATAAATACAATACAAAACAATAAAAACAATTAGCCAACAGTTATGAAAATTATAAGTTATGAATTCATTCCCAATGTCTAGTCCACACATATGTGGAAATTGATAATAATATTCTGTTGTCTATCTATCTCAATGAGTTTGAAGTTCTATACCTAACTCAGTTTCCATCCTAACTTGCATTATCAACTTAAAAACATCTTCTTAGAACTAGAACATCCTTTAATTCCTAAAAAAATTAAAACTTAACTGTGAAACTATAACTGTCTTCAACCACATCAGAGACCTGAGGAGGATAAATATATCTGAATAAACAGGAAGTGCTGAGCAAACAGCTTCCAAAACCAAGAAATGACAGACAACTGGCTGCCTGGACAGTCCCCAATTTCTCTCTATAATGTTGGAGCATCTATCTTTAGCCTTTTGGCCCAGTATCTCTGACAGACTGTAAAGCAGGAAATATGAAGGACTTTACCACCCTGCCTTGGCAGAGCTAGGCTGTCGAGTTAACTGCTTCCAAGTTTTGTCCTTTTTGGACATCATTCTGTCTACAGTTGAAACAGGAGCTTTCTCTTGCCCAGTGGCTAGCTTGCCATTAACACAACCATATCCAAATAGAGATTCTTTGATACTCATCATTTACTTGAAGTAGAAGAAGGGGTGCTGTTGGGAGCTGATGTCTGAATATCAAAAAATCTTAAGAAAATATCTTTTTAAAAAAATTGATGGTGGGAGTGCAAACTTGTACAACCACTATGGAAATCAGTCTGACGATATCTTAGAAAACTTGAAATAGCTCTGCCTCAAGACCCAACCATACCACTTCTGGGTATCCATCCAAATGATTCCTCACCAAACCACAAGGACGTTTCCTCATCTATGTTCATAGTAGCCTTATTTGTAATAGCTAAAACTGGAAACAACACAGATGTCCTTCAACTGAGGAATGGATTAAAAAACTGTGGTACATCTACTCAATGGTATACTATTCAGTCATCAGAAACAACAAAATCATGCAATTTGCAGCCAAATGGATGGAACTAGAAAAAGCTCATCCTGAGTGAGCTAACCCAGACTCAGAAGGATGCACATGCCATCTATTCACTTATAATTGGATTTTAGCCATATAATACAGGATAACTATACTACAACCAATGCACCAAAAGGAACAGGAACATAGACTGTTAATGAGGCACTTTGCCCTATTGGTGCTGCCATGTAGGCCCCCAGTAGAGTAGGAAGCTCGTAGCCCTCATAAGACTGATGTTGAATATTTCCTTCAAATGCCTCTCGGCCTTTAGAGATTCCTCCTTTATGAATTCTCTGTTTAGCTCTGTTCCCCATTTTTGATTGGATTATTTGGTTTATTGGTGTTTAATTTCTTGAGTTCTTTATATATTTTTGATATTAGCCCTATGTCGGATGTGGGGTTGGTAAAGATCTTTTCCTAATCTGTAGGTTGCTGTTTTGTTTGAATGACAGTGTCCTTTGCCTTACAGGAACTTTTCAGTTTCATAAGGTCCCATTTATTGATTATTTGTCTTAGAGCCTGAGCTATTGGTATTCTGTTCAGGAAGTTCTCTCCTGTGCCCTTGAGTTCAAGGGCAGCAAGTGCTTTTAACTGCTGAGGCCCTCTTTCTCCCTCTTTAATTATCCAGTCTCATGTTAGCAGGTCAGCTTGACCCTGATCAGTTCTTACCCCCTTTTCTTTTCTATTTTTTCTGTTCATTTTTTTCACTTTTACACAGACTTGAACATGCATTGGCTTGGTTGGTGGCACCTCTGTGTTCTAGGCTTCCAAGAACTGGGACTATGTTAAGTTATCTAATTGTATTTTTTACCTTTCTCTCTTTTCACTCAGTCTTTAACTCAAATTGCCTCATGTCTCCTTTTTGTGCCTACTCTTCTCCCCCTATATTTACTTTTCCCTCCTGTATATTTTCCATTCCTATTCACAATAACTGATACATTATGTACTTTACTTCTTAAAATCATTGGAGTTTAGGAGATGGTTGCTTACTATATGTTATTGTTCTATTTTATACTGGGATCACACTTTAATATTTAATGTTTGCGCACAGTGTATTCTACTCTTGGGAAAGTACTAGGGATTACACATTTTGCCTTGATCGCCAGTCTACCATGTAAAACAATGCCACATTAACTGTTTAATACAATGTAGTCTACATTAAACAATTTACACATGTCTAGAGATAGTGATTAAACTACCCCCACAAAATTAGCAACTAATAGCCTAACATCAACTCTGCAAATCTCAATGCAAAAACACAAGAAACACAAAATCCAATATAATATTATTGCTTTGAAAATGTCTAGTCCCACAGTAACTGCTTCCAGTGAGAGTGAATTAGAGGAGGTATTAGACAAAGAATTTGAAATAACAAATATGAGTATGTGTAAAAATTATGGCTAATTAAATTGTTTAAACAGTATTTATATTATCTTTAATTGGTCGGTGGTGTAAATCCTTAACCTGCCATTATAAATGAATACACATAGACACAGGGTGGATTTTAACAAGCCTAGGCCTGGGTTGTGCAATCCTAGCCCATCTAAGCTAGCTCATAATTCTATCACCCAAATATGACCCCAAAAATACATACTCCCTCTGGACTATTATTCTCCACACTAAGCTGATGTTCCAGGCCACATGGAAGGTTCTCCTTTAATTTACCCCATGGCGTGTCTCTCTTGTTTGCTCCTGGCTTCTCTTCGGCAACCTTCCTCTCCAGAAGCTCTGTGTCTATCTGTAAAAGCCCGTGAACCTTAGTCCCACCTATCTCTGTCTTTGCCCAATCTCCAGGCCTCAGCATTTATTTAACCAATCAGAGTCAATTAAGTAACAGACAGCATCAGGACTAATTAACATTTAGAATGCTTAACACCATCCCATCAAGTATGTTCAAAGAAGCAAAGTAGGACAAAGTGAACTACTGAGCGAAATGGAAGTGAACTCAAACAACTGAATGAAATAGGGGAATCAAGAAAGAATATGAAAGTGGAGTTTAGTAAACCAATAAATAGGGATACTTTGACTTCTTCCTTTCCAATTTGTATCCCCCTGATCTCCTTTAGTTGTCTTATTACTCTAGCTAAAATTTCAAGTACTATGTTAAAGAGATACAGAGAGAGTGGGCAGCCTTGCCTTGCCCCTGATTTTAGAAGAAATGTTTTAAGTTTCTCTCCATTTAGTTTGATGTTGGCAATTGGCTTGTTGCAAATTGCCATTATTATGTCTAAGTATGGTCCTTGTATGCCTGATCTCTCCAAGACTTTTTAAAAAAATTTATTTATTTATTTATTTATTACTTCAGGTACATCTCCATCATAGTGTCCTCTTTCCACCCCTCCCTTTCCCACCCTCCCACCCTCTAACCCCTATCCCTTCCATCCCACTCCTCTGGAGTGGAGTGTCCCTACATAACAGTCCTCCACCCCAGTTCAGTAGTCATATGAGGGCCAAGAGTCTCCTCACATACTGGGGGCATATAAGGCAGCACCACTAGGGCAAAGTGTCTCATTGACAGGATAAAAACTCTATGTTCATGTTCCCTTTGGTGCATTGGTTGTAGTATAGTTATCCTGTACTATATGGCTAAAATCTGACTATACATGAATAGCTGCAATGTGCATCCTTCTGGGTCTGGGTTAGCTCACTCAGGATGAGCTTTTCTCGTTCCATCCATTTGGCTGCAAATTGCATAATTTCCTTGTTTCTGGTAGCTGAGTAGTATTCCATTGTGTAGATGTACCATAGTTTTTTAATCCATTCTTCAGTTCAGGGACATCTGGGTTGTTTCCAGTTTCTAGCTATTACAAATAAGGCTGCTATGAACATAGATGAGGCAACTTCCTTGTGGTTCGGTGAGGAGTCATTTGGATGTATACCCAGAAGTGATATGGCTGGGTCCTGAGGCAGAGCTATTACAAGTTTTCTAAGACATCGCCAGACTGACCTCCATAGTGGTTACATAAGCCTGCACTCCCACCAGCAATGGAGAAGGGTTCCCCTTTCTCCACACCTTCGCCAGCATGTGCTGTTATTTGAGCTTTTGATCTTAGCCATTCTGACAGGTGTGAGATGGAATCTTTGAGTTGTCTTGAGTTGCATTTCTCTGATGATTAAGGATGCTGAGCATTTCTTCAAGTGTCTCTCACCCTTTAGGAATTCCTCCTTTGTGAATTCTCTGTTTAGCCCTTTTCCCATTTTTTAAAATGGATTATTTGGTTTCTTGGCATTTATTTTCTTGAGTTCTTTGTAAATTTTGGAGATTAGCCATTTGTCAGGTGTGGGGTTGGTGAAGATATTTTCCCAATCTGTAGTTTGCTGTTTTGTTCGAATGACAATGTCTTTTGCCTTACAGAAGCTTTTCAGTTTTATGATGTCCCATTTATTGATTGTTGGTCTTAGGTCCTGACCTATTGGTGTTCTGTTCAGGAAGTTGTCACCTGTGCATGAAGGGGTGCTATACTTTGTCAAAAGCTTTTTCAGTGTCCAATGATGTGATCATGTGGTTCTTTTCTTTCAGCTTGTTTATGTGGTGGATTACATTGATGGATTTTCTAATGTTGAACCACCCCTGCATCCCTGGGATGAAGCTTACTTGATCATGGTGTATGATACTTTTGATGTGATCTTGGATCCGGTTTGCAAGTAATTTATTAATTATCTTTGCATCCATGTTCATAAGAGAAATTGGTCTGAAATTTTCTTTCTCCGTTTGGTCTTTGTGAGGTTTAGGTATTAGGGTGACTGTGGCCTCATAGAATGTGTTTTGCAGTATTCCTTCTGTTTCTATGTTGTGGAAGAGTTTGAAGAATATTGGTGTTAGCTCTTCTTTGAATGTCTGGTGGAATTCTGTGCTGAAACCATCTGGCCCTGGGGTTTTTTTGGTTGGAAGACTTCTAATGACTTCTTCTATTTCTTTAAGGGTTATAGGATTGTTTAATTTGTTTACCTGTTCTTTATTTAACCTTGTTAGGTAGAATCTATCAAGAAAATTGTCCATTTTATTTAGATTTTCCAATTTTGTGGAGTACAAGTTTTTGAAGTAGAACCTAATGATTCTTTGGATTTCCTCAATGTCTATTGTTATTTCCCCCTTTTCATTTCTGATTTTGTTGATTTGGGTATCTTCCCTCTGCCTTTTAGTTAGTTTAGCTAAGGGCTTTTTTATTTTGTTGATTTTCTCAAAGAACCAACTCTTGGTTTTGTCGATTCTTTGATTGTTCTTTTTGTTTCTAAGTTGTTGATTTCAGACCTGAGTTTGATAATTTCCTCTCATCTGCTACTCTTGGGAGTGTTTGCTTCTTTTTGTTCTAGCTCTTTTATGTATGCTTTTAGGTGGCTAGTATGGGAATTCTCCAGTTTCTTTTTGAAGGCATTTATTGCTATAAAATTTCCTCTTAGCACTGCTTTCAATGTGTCCCATAAGTTTGAGTATGTTGTGCCTTCATTTTCATTGAGTTCTAAGGAGACTTTAATTTCTTTTTTTTTATTTCTTCCCTGACCCAGAGGTCATTAAGTAAAGAGTTGTTCAGTTTCCATGTTTTTGCAGGCTGTCTGTTGTTTTTGTTATTGTTGAAGTTAAATGGCCTTGTTAAATAGGTTTTGGAGGTTAGACCCAGGGACTTTTCTCTTTTTCTTTTCTGAATCCTTCTTTCCCTCCTATGTAGGGGTGAACAGACTTGAGAAAAAAATGGGATATAGACATAATATAGGAATGATAAATAAAAAAGGACAGATTATTGAATACGCACTTATACCTTTGTATATTGATACAAAATTAAGATTATATTTGGATAAATTGGTATTGATCTTTGTATATTGATGGAAAAATTAAGATTATATTGGGCTACATCGGTTGGTATTGATTTTTGTATATTGATACAAAATTAAGTGTATATTTGGCCACATTGGTATTGATGTTTGTATACTGATACAAAAATAAGGTTAACTCTTTGTAAGGTATTGTACCTAGGTAATGCTTAAAAATGAAATGTGAAGTTTTGGCCTTTTGCTACCAATTGTCATAAACTGTTTAGGGTAATCAAGAAATGCAAACTAATAGTCATTCAAGCATGTCATTTTGTTAGGTACTAGGACAGTCTATCACAGTTATTTTCTAAGCTAATCAGAAATCAAGTTGCTAAGAAACAAGCAACATTTGCCTATCCAAATATAAGAGATAGATAGGTGGTCTTCAAAAACCTCAAGAGATCTGCAGAATATGGCATTCAAAGATGTTTTCTTAACTTAAGATTTTTTTTTTTATTATTGAGAAATGTCAGCTCATGACAGCATCTCCTACTCTACTCCAAGTAGAATATGAGCATCGAAGAATCTCCAATTGGAGATGGTTGAATTAGTGGCAAGCTTATCTCTTGACAAGAAAAATCCCTTGCTTCAACTGCAGACAGAATGCTGTCCAAAAAGGACAAAACTTGGAAGCAGGTAAGTCGACAGCCTAGCTGTCCCAAGACAGGGCAGACAAGTCTTTCATAATTCCTGCTTTACAATCAATGTCTTTCAGAGAAATGGGGCCAAACGGTTGAAGATTGATGCCGTAATGTATGGAGAAAAATTGGGAACTTTCCAGGCAGCCACTGGTATATCATTTCTTAGTTTTGGAAGCTGCTGGCCCTGCACTTCCTGTATAATCAGATACATTTATCCCTCCTAGGTCTCTGAGGTGGTTGAAGACTAGATAGCTAGAGTCTCATAGTAAAATTTTGAGTTGTTTAGGAATAAAGAGGGTGTTCTGGCTCTAAGAAGACATTTTTAAAATTGTGATGCAAAACAAGGTGGAAAATGAGTTGGATATAGAATTTTAAACTCATGGAGATGGTTAGATAGTAGAATGTTAAAGTCAGTTGCCAAATACATATGGACTGGACATTGGGAATGTATGCTAAGTCCTATTACTCTCATAATTGTGGCCTAATTATTTCTGTTGTTTTGTATTGTATTTATTGCTATAAGAAAAAGAGCCATTTGTTGGAGTGAAAGGAGGAGCTGTTGGGGGCAAAAGATATACCTTAAACTTAAAAAAAAGGAAGGGGATTGGGGGGTTGAGGGGGAAGAAGGTGGGACAGTAGGACTGGAGGGGGGAGTAGGGAGGGGATTGCGATTGAGATGTAACTTGAAGAAATAAAAAATAAATTAAAAAAGCAATAAAAATATCAGAAAAATTTCATAATTAGACATGGGAACTAAAAATGTCAATAAGTCAAATAAAATGTTCCACCGAATGTCTCAGTCATAAAATGAGTCACAGGGAGTACATAGGAGAGCTTGAAGACAAGGTAGAGAAAGTAAAGCATTTAAATAATGCTAAGGAAAAATTAATATGTTATATATAGTGCCTTCAATATCTATGAGATATTGTAAAAAGAGCAAATATATAAACCATGAACATAGAAAATGGGGAATAATTCCATAATAAAAGGCATAGATAACATTTTAAGTAAACTCATATCACTTCTTTATTGGGGGCATTTAGAAGGTGAAACAAACTAGAATAAAACATCCCAATATCATATTGTAGTTTAAACACTAAATATATAAAATAAATGAGGTTTATTAAAAGCTTAAAGAGGCGAATACTAAGTGATATATAAAGAAAGACTCATCAGAATAAAAGCTGGTATCTCAACAGAAAATTTAAAATCCAGAATGAGTTGGAATGATATATTTTATGCTCTCAAAGACAATGATTGACAAGACTACTTTATTCAGCAAAATTATTTTTCAGAACTGAAAGAAGAAAAATGTTGACAATAAAAACAGGGTAAAGGGGATGTTTTCCTTACTAACACCATCGAAAAGCAGATAAAAGATAGAGATGGCTCTCCCAAACTTATACCCTTGGGGCTAGCTCACCTACAACTGTACATCCAGAGTCAGCTCTACTGTGCTGGCCAAGTGAGGTACAGGGCCTTCTCTCCTGAGTGTTGCTTGTGAAGGACAGGGTCAGCTCTTTTGCTGTCATGCTCCCAGAGCCTGGTTTCCCATATTCTCTGGATGATGCAGGGTGACAGACAGGAGGGTATGTCTCCCTTGTCTGTGCCACCACAGGGAGATAAGTGGTAGGGCCAGTACTCCTGAGCTTACATCCTTGGTTTCCTCTTTTTTTTTTAAATACTTTATTTTTTTTCTTCAAGTTACATCTCAGTCACAAACCCTTCCCTTTTCCCCCTTCCTATCCCACCCTTCCACCCTCTTCCCCCCAGAAGTTTCTCCTTTCAGTCCAACAGATGGTTCCTTCTCTTATAACAGTAAATACTATACAAAACAACAGATATAAATATGCCACATTTATGAGAGTTAAATGGCCCAGTATACCTTCCCAATGTCCAGTTTATACATATTTGGTCCCTGACTTTAACATTCTACTATCTAACCATCTCCATGAGTTTAAAGGTCTATATCTGACTCAACTTTCATGCTAACTTGCAACACACTTTTAAGAGTATCTTCCCCACCCCTCCCTTTTTCCCCCAGCAACAATGGCTGACAGGAGATCTGACCCTGATGGGCTCATGAGAGCAGGAGAGCTGACCTACCCTTTTGCCTTTTAGAGCACTTGGGAGGGAATGCCCTGCATCTTACCTGAGTATCACAGTAGCTGGCCCTAGATGTGGGGGTTGCAAACCTAGAACCAAGGCTTTGAGTTGGCTCACCCCAACATCTACCCCATGTATGAACTGCTGGAATTCATGAAGAGGCCAGATCCAAAGACCCATAACTTCAGGATCTCCATGGCCCAGGGCAACAACAGAATATCTGAGAAGAGTCCCAGTGAGGTTCCAGTATTTATTGATAAAGTAGCAGAAGCCAGAAGTTTATAACAGGCTAAGGAGTCATTGTATGAACATTTCCAAGCAAAAAAGTGTGGACAAAAGGGAATACTGTGGAACACATTGTGACACACTACAGATTCCACAATGAGATTTCTTTTTTTTTTCTGTTGAGAGAGGTTGCAAGGGTGATGGGCAGGTCTGAGGGGAGATGGTAGATAATGGGAACAGGGTGCATGGTGTGAAAATCACAAAATAAAAACAATAAAAAGAAAAAAAACAGGGTAAAGGAGCTTATGTCTACTAAATCAGTTTTAGAGAAGATACTTAAAAGAATCTCATGAGGCTGCAGGAAAGAATAAAAGACGCTTTATAAAAATAGTTTTGTAAATCATCAATAGGACCTATGCCAAATACTACAAATACCCACTTTCAACTCTGAATATCGATTCCCAAATCAAAATGTATAGGAAAGCAAATGTATTAAAAAAATAACCACATAGTGCCTCCAAGAAATGCATCTCACTCATAAACAACAGTACCTTAGGGTGAAAGGATGGAGAAATGTATTCTAAGCAAATGGATCCAGGAAGCAAAGGTGTCACTGTTTTATCTGACAAAAGAGAAATAAGTCAAAATCAGTCAGAAGAAATAAAGAATGTCATTCCTCCTACTTCATGGGATAATCCACCAAGAGGACATTATGATTTTAAATATATACATGTTGTGGTAACTTTCATGAAAAATATTATTATAAATTAAAAAACAGAAAACATCAATACAATAATAGTGTAGACCTCAATACCTCACTCTCACCATCAGGTCTTTAAAGCAAAAAATAAGCAGAAACATTTGAGTTAAATAATAGAACAACTGAACATAGTAGACACATACAGGGCCGTCAAAACAAATATTGCAGAACATACATTTTTTCAGCAGCCCATAGAACTTTATCTAAATTACATTATGTAAAAGAACATAAAAATCTCTTACATATAAGAAAATTGAATAATGTCTGTTCTATATGGGCACAGTTAAATAAAACTGGAAATTAATAGCAAAAGAAACTTTAGCACATACACAAACTCATAGAGATTAAGCAACATATTTTTGGGTGATAGATATTGTAGAAATTAATAAATAAAAACTCGTAGAACTGAATGAAAATGAAATCACAACATATTAAAACAAATAGGGTATAATAAAAACAGTTCTAAGAGAGAATACTACAGCTATAAGTGCCTACATTAAAAATATTAGAGAAATCTCAAATAAGTAACTTATTTTAGGGTGTTAGAAAAAGAAGAACATTGTACGGTTTTGGCTTCTTTGTCAAAAATTAAGTGACCATAGGTGTGTGGGTTCATTTCTGGATCTTCAATTTGATTCCATTGATCCACTGGTCTGTTTAATACCAGTACCATGCTGTTTTTATTACTATTGCTCTGCAGTACAGCTTGAAATCTGGTAAGGTGATACCTCCAGATGTATTTTTATTGTACAGGATTGATTTAGCTATTCTGGGTTTTTTGTTATTCCATATGAAGTTGAGAATTGCTTTTTCCAGATCTATAAAGAATTGTGTTGGTATTTTGATAGGAATTGCATTGAATCTGTATATTGCTTTTGGCAGGATGGCCATTTTTATTTGTTGATCCTACATATCCATTAGCATGGGAGATCTTTCCATCTTCTGGTGTCCTCTTCAATTTCTTTCTTCAAGGACTTGAAGTTCTTGTCATACAGGTTTTTCACTTGCATGGTTAGAGTTACCAGCAGGTACTTTATATTGTTTGTGGCTATTGTGAAGGGTGTTGTTTCCCTAATTTCTTTCTCAGCCCATTTATTTGTTGTATAAAGAAGGGCTTCTAATTTTTTTGAATTAATTTTGTATCCAACCACCTTGCTGAAGGTGTTTATCAGCTGTAAGAGTTGTCTGGTGGAATTTTTGGGGCTGCTTATGTATACTATCATATCATCTGCAAATAGGGATACTTTGACTTCTTCGTTTCCAATTTGTATCCCATTGATCTCCTTTAGCTGTCTTATTGCTCTAGCAAGAACTTCAGGTACTATGTTGAAGAGATATGGTGAAAGTGGACATCCTTGTCTTGTCCCTGAGTTTAGAGGAAATGCTTCAAGTTCCTCTCCATTTAACTTGATGTTGGCCACTGCCTTGCTGTGTATGGCCTTTATTATTTCTAGGTATGGTCCTTGTATGCCCGTTCACTGTAGGACTTTTAGAATGAAGGAGTTTTAGATTTTATCAAATGCTTTTTCAGCATCTAGTGAGATGATCATGTGGTTTTTTTCTTTCAACTTGTTTATATGATGAATTATGTTGATGGGCTTTTCGTATGTTGAACCATCTCTGCATTCCTGGCATGAAGCCTAATTGATCATGTTGTATGATACTTTTGATTTGTTCTTGGATTCAGTTTACCAGTGTTTTATTAAGTATTTTTGCATCTATGTTCATGAGGGAGATTGGTCTGAAGTTCTCTTTCTTTGTTGGGTCTTTGTGTGGTTTCAGAATCAGGGTGACTGTGGACTCATAGAATGAGTTTGGCAGTGCCACTTCTGATTCTATTTCATGGAAGAGTTTGAAGAGAATTGGTGCTAGCTCTTCTTTGAAGGTCTGGTAGAATTCTGTGCTGAAACCATCTGGACCTGGGCTTTTTTTGGTTGGGAGAATTTTAATGATTGTTTCTATTTCCTTAGGGGTTATAGGGCTGTTTATTGCTCAGCATCCTTAATCATCAGAGAAATGCAACTCAAGATGACTCTGAGATTCCATCTCACACCTGTGAGAATGGCTACGATCAAAAGCTCAAATGACAGCACATGCTAGCGAGGGTGTGGAGAAAGGGGAACTGTCCTCCATTACTGGTGGGAGTGCAGACTTGTGCAACCACTATGGAGGTCAGTTTGGCGATATCTTAGAAAACTTGGAAAAACTCTGAAACTCTGCTTTGGGACCCAGCCATACAACTTCTAGGTATACATCCAAATGATTCCTCACCAAATCACAAGGATGTTTCCTCATCTATGTTCATAGCAGCCTTATTTGTAATATCTAGAAACTGGAGACAACACAGATGTCCCTAAACCGAAGAATGGATTAAAAACTGTGGTACATCTACACAATGGAATACTACTCAGCTATCAGAAACAACAAAATCATGCAATTTGCAGCCAAATGGATGGAACTAGAGAAACTCATCCTGAGTGAGCTAACTCAGACTCAGAAGTATACACATGGCAACTATTCACTTATAGTCGGATTTTAGCCATATAGTACAGAATAACTATACTATTACCAATGCACCAAAGGGAACATGAACATAGACTTTTTTTTCCTGTCAATGAGACACTTTGCCCTAGTGGTGCTCCCTTGTAGGCTTTCAGTGTATGAGCAGGCTCTTGGTCCTCATATGACTGCTGAACTGGGGCAGGGGACTGTTATATAGGGACACTCCACTCCAGAGGAGTGGGATGGAAGGGATAGGGGGTAGAGGGTGGGAAGGGCAGGACTGGGAGGGGTGGAAAAGGACACTGTGATGGAGATGTAACCTGAAGTAATAAATAAATATTAAAAAAAGAAAAATAGAAAAAAGAACAGAAATAAGCCTAACCCTAAATCAATAGATGAAAAGAAATAACTATGATTATGACAGAAATTAATAAAGTATAAAGTAAAAGAACAATTGAAAGAATCAATGAAACAAGAGTTGGCTATTTGAGAAGACCTCCCCCCCCCCAAAAAAGAAGAATGATTGTCCCATTGCCTAGCTAATCAAAAGAAAGAGAAGTCTCAAATTAGAATTATTGATAAAGGGATGCATTGCAACAGATACCCATGAAATTCAGAAAAATTTTAAGACTTCACCTTAAATCTTGTATTCCAATAAACTGGGAAATAGAAGTTGTATTTTAAGATGCGTATGACCTACCGAAATCAAGCTAAGAGATTTGCCATTTAAACAGTTCTTATTTTTTATATATTAGTTATATTTTTCTATTTTTTAGTCTTTTTTATCTATTGTATGCTTATTGGTTTGTTTGTTTAGTAGT
Source organism: Lophiomys imhausi (assembly GCA_907164525.1). Lineage (NCBI taxonomy): Eukaryota > Metazoa > Chordata > Mammalia > Rodentia > Muridae > Lophiomys > Lophiomys imhausi. The sequence goes on along the minus strand of CAJQZJ010000662.1, from coordinate 1,073,734 downwards.
TCTCTCTCCCGGGTAACGAGACACTTTTCACTGATGGTACTGCTTCGTAGATCCCCAATGAATGAAGAGGCTCTTGGCCCTCATACGACCTCTCAACTGAGATGAGGGACTGTTATATAAGGACACCCCACCCCAGAGAAATGGGATGGAAGGGTTAGGAGGTAACGAAAAAAAATGAAATGTGATGTTTTGGCCTTTTACTACTAATTGTCATAAACTGTTTAGGACAATTAAGAAATGCAAACTAATGGTTATGCAAGCCAGTCATTCTGTTAGGTACTATGACAGCCTATTATAGTTACTTTCTAAGCTAATCAGAAATAAACCTGCTATGAGACAAGCAACATCTACTTACCCTAATATAAGAGATAGATAGGGTCTCTTCAAAAACCTCAAGAGATCTGCAGAATATGGCATTTAAAGATGTTTGCGTAACTTTAGATTTTTTTATATCAAGACATATCAACTCCTGACAGCACCCCCTATTCTCCTCCAAGTAGAAGATGAGCATCGAAGAATCTCCAGTGGTAGATGATTGAATTAGTTGCAAGCCTATCTCTTGGTAGGAAAAGACCCTTGCTCCAACTGTAGACAGAATGCTGTCCAAAAAGGACAAAACCTGGAAGCAGGTAAGTCGATAGCCTAGCTCTGCCAAGACAGGGTAGGTAAATCCTTCATAACCCCTGCTCTACCATCAATGTCTGTCAGAGAAACGGGGCCAAATGACTGAAGATCGATGCTGTAATGTATGGAGAGAAAATGGGAACTGTCCAGGCAGCCACTAGTATGTCATTTCTTAGTTTGGGAAGCTTCAGGCCCTGTACTTCCTATAAAATCAGATATATTTATCCCTCTCAGGTCTCTGAGGTGGTTGAAGAACAGATAACTAGAGTCTCATAATTAAATTTTGAGTTGTTTAGGAGTCAAGAGAGTGTTATAGATCTAAGAAGATACTTTTAAAATTGTGTTGCAAGTTAGTATGAATGTTGAGTCAGATATAGAACTTTAAACTCATGGAGATGGTGAGATAGTAGAATGTTAAAGTCAGATACCAAATACATATGGACCAGTCATTGGGAATGTACGTTAAGCCATATAACCCTCATAACTGTGGCCTAATTACCTCTGTTGTACTGTATTGTATTTATTATTATAAGAGAAAGAGCCATTTGTTGGACTGAAAGGGGAAACTGTAGGGGGAAATAAGATATACCTTAAACTTAAAAGAAAAAAAAAAGGGAAGAGGATGGGGGGGTTGAGGGTGGGAGGGTGGGACTGGAGGGGGAATAGGGAGGGGACTGCGATTGAGATGTAACTTGAAGAAATAAAAAATAAAGGAAAAAAATAAACAGTTCTATGACAAGCAATGATATATAAGCTATAATAATCTATCTTCTCCCACCCTCCCCTTGGGGGAAAAAAAAGGTCAGGCTCACACACATTCACTCATGTATTCTAATGGACTCTTAAAGAACAAAACCAGTACTTCTCAAAGGATTCCATTAAATAGAAAATAAACAAACACTACCAAGTTCTTTTTATGAAGTAATTTTCATGACACTAAAACCAAATGATACAAGAAAGAAAATAATAAATCAATCTCCTTGATGAACATTTATGCAAATTTCTTTTAAAATGATTTTTATTTATTATTTTTAATTTATGTGCTAGTATGTGTGGCTGATTGTGTTTATGTATACCCTGTGAAAAGTGGGAAGAGGATACAACAGTTGAGGGATTCACGTCAAAACAGAATCAAGGATGAGGGACATCTAGCAAAAAAAATATTGATAACACCTCAAGAAAACATATTATCCTTTATTTACCTAAAATGAAAATGCAATACATGTAAACACACACACACACACACATTCGTTAAGCTACTTGGCCTGCTAGTCTTCCCCACAGGAGCTATAGACTAGCAAAACCCTCAGTATTAGGCATGAGAAAATTCCTCTTGAATGCGTGATTATGGCTATAAAGTGACTACCAAAAATAAAAATAAAAAATAAAAAAAAAATAAAGTGACTCCCAAGTCAATATAGACTATCAATGTAGCCCTTAGTTGTCACTTAAAGAGTTGAGGGTTCCAGTTGCTGAAGACACCTCAAACTTAGGAGCATGATTTGGTGACTTGAGCTGGATGTGACCTGAAAGCTTCTTTCTTGTTGTCCAGACACCATGGTGTCAGAAGATATTCCTCAAGTTGCTAGTAGAGGAAAGAAACACCCACTACGACAATTACCGTCATGATGAAATATGCATTGGTAACCAACAACTTTGTAATTGGACTTAAGGCCCACTCATAGGAGGGAAATCACACATGGCATTGAAAACTTAGCCAGATTCACAGGGTAGGGTGGTTCTGAATCTTATAAAAGAATTTATTACTATCACTTTGTTAGACTGGCATAATTCCTTACTACATTCTTGATCTTATCTTTGACCCATAAACTGTAGATATCATGCCCTATCAAAGAAATCCTTCTTTACAGTAAATGCATATCATCACAGAAACACAACTAGACACAAAAATACAGAGATTTTTGGATTGTGGATTAGTAATCTTCAGCAGATAAATTTATATCACAGCATAGCATCTGTGAACATCAGCTCATGGAACATCAAGGAAAAGGAAGTGGAAAGACTGTAAGAACCGGAATGCCAGGAAAAATGCCATGAAATACTCTTTTCTAGAAATGGCTGCATAAACAAGACTGAAACAATGACAATATCAGTGGAAATTTTAACATGGAAGGGTACCTTTCCTAGAAAAAGATTATAGGTAATTAATAGCCTGCTAGAAGTAAGAAAACTAGCCTCTCCCAGAGATGAGCCCCTTATTGTTCATCCAATGCACAGTGGATATTTGTTCATCCAATACACAGCCCTGAAATCATATACATACAAACAACAAAAATTACTCATCAAGACATATATATATATATATATATGTGTTTTTATATACATATGTATGTAATAATCACACAAAATCAGGATATCCACTTGAGAGTTGGTGGGGATATGGGAAGAATTTAAGGAAGGGTTCCTGGGAGAGGCTGGAGGGAAGAAAGTGAGGGTGTTAAGTGGAGTAATTCTATATTAATTAAAAACATAGTAAAGGAAAATAAATACAAATAGTACAGGAAGAAATCAAACTATCATTTTTTGTCGATTATATTATTGTAATTAAGTATGCATAAGAGTTCAACAGAAAATACTTATAACTGATAAACACTTTCAACAAAGTGACAGGAAACAAAATGAACATAAAAAATCATCATCTTTATCTACACCAGCAAGAAATGTTCAGAAAAGAAATCAGGGAAACAATCTCCTTCCCAAAGTCCTAAGAAATGTATTGTCATGAATTAAATTTAATGAAGGAAATGAGTCATATACAATTAGAACTTTAAAACACCAAAGAATTAATTTGAAGAATTCCAAGATTCCAAGTCTCCCATACTTATATATTTGAAGAATTAATATGAAAATGGCGATTCTATCAAAACCAGTTTACAGATTTAATACAATTCTACCAAAATCCATTGTCATTTTCATAGAGTCATAGAGAGAATACTCCATAAATATCATTTTGGAAGGACAGAGGACTATTACATTAAAAAAATTCCCAAGGAAAAAATAATGCTAAGGATGTCACCATACTTGAATTCAAATTACCCTATAGAACCAAAGTAACAAAACCAGCATGGTATTGGCACAAAACAAAAAGAAATTGATCAATGTAATATAATAGAGAGCCCAGAAATAATCCCACCAGCTACAGTCACCTGATTTGACAATGATCCCAAAAATATACTTTGTAGAAAAGACAGCCTCTTCAACAGCTGGTGCTGGGGAAACAGGGTATGCACATGTGCAAGAATGGAACTAGCTCCCCATGTATCACTTTGTATAAAAATCCACCTAAATGGACTAAGGACTTTAAGAACCACAACTCTGAAACTGAGAAAAAAGTGGCAAAAACCCTTCAAGATTTAGGGAGAAGAGAGGATTGTCTGAATAGGACTGCATACATTCAGGAAATAATGCCAAGAACTGACAAGTGGGATTTCATAAAAGCTTTGGTTGGAATAGGAAAGAGCTAATTGAATGAAGAGAGCACTTACAGAATAGAAAAAAAATCTTTGCTAGATATACATTTGATGTAGGATTAATATTTAGAATACTCAAAAAATCTCAAAAACCCAAACAATGAATCTAATAATACAATCAATAAGCAGGCTAGTGAAATTCACACAGTTCTGAAATGATGAAACATAAATGTCCAATAAACATGTAAAACCTTCAGCCTCACTAGCGATTAGCCATCAGGGAAATTTTAATGAAACTACATTGAAAGTCCTTCAGTTGGAATGGCAGTGATTACAAAAACAAATAAATGCTGGTGGGGATATGGACAACACAGAACCCTCATACACCACTGGTGTGATTTGTTAACTAGTCTTGTTACTATAGAAACCAATACAGAATTTGCTCAAAAAATTAAAAATCAATCCATCAAATGAACCAGATTATGCCATTCTTGGGTCTTTACTTCAAGAACTCCAGTCAATATCACAGAGATACTTGCACATCAGTGTTAACTGCACACCTTTCATAAAAGCTACTAGGTTATAGAACGAACCTAAATACCCAAGACTAGAGGAATTAAGTAGTAAATGTATACATAATCACCTTTTCAGCTGCAAATGATGAAATTATATTTCATTTGCGGGATAATGGGTGCAGCTGGAGCAAATCATACTAAGAAAATTGAACAAATTGTTCCTTGTCCTAGATTTACATAGATACATAAAATCACATATGGATTTGTGACACAAAAGTAAGCAAATCTCTCCAGAAAACTTAAGAGACTAACATGAAGGGGATAGAATGCAAAACAGAGGGGTTAGGGGGAAAAATAAAATGAATAAATACTTCATCATGAAGTGAAAAATGATGATACTACAAATAAAAGATACCTAATCATTTTGTAAGTCACAGGTGGCAAATCAAATGACTTGTTAATTTTAGAAATTACTTAACTAAAAATTACAGTTCATGAAATCTATTTCGCTGATATCATCACCTTATAAGAAATGTGGTTGTTCTGACAGACATTTTGCTTCAACATCTAAATATTCCCCAAATATTTTAATATTGTAATGCTACAAAAAAACCCCAACAGGGCATCATTACTTCATCGTGTTATTTAGTGACACTAGTTTAGAGATACATTCAGCATTCAGAGCAGTATCGTGAGAATTGTTTTTTTTTTTTAATGAATGAAGCATATACTTAGTAAGCTTTCTTCTCTGTGTAAAAGTATTAGATTGTTCTATTTTCTCCCTTTAGTCAGATTTGGTGATGAAGTCTTTATGTGCTTAATTTAAATTCACTTTTCATTTTGTGTATTTAAACTGTATTTAGCATCTTTTATATTAGTTTTTCAGTCTTTTTGTTTCCATAGTGTTTAACTAGGTACCAACTGTGTTATTTGTTGTTATTGCTAGGTGTCTCAAGTTGAGTGTGCTGTACACCTTGGAAATTGAATTCAGTTTCAAAGTGAAAACCTGATGCTTTTCAACAACAGTGCTTAAATTTTGCTGCACTTTGGAGGCCTCTGGGACATTTCTGAATCCATGGATACCTGTTTCCCATGCTGAGAGATAGTGTTTTAGTTAGTTTGGTCTAGTCTTTAAGGTTAGACTCTTCCTGTATGATTGTGATGGACAGCAAAGCTTGAGAACTGCTTTCCACACAGTGATTCACACTCTTGTGGTACATGAGAGCCATCTGGGAATGGGCTGAGAAAGTAGAATTGTAATATTTGCACACATCTGGGCATACACCCAAATGTCTCTTCACGGAATCATAAGGAAGTTTCCTCATCTATGTTTATAGCAGCCTTATTTGTAATAGCTAGAAACTGGAAACAACCCAGATGGCCCTCAACCGAAGAATGGGTCAAAAAACTGTGCTACATCTATACAATGGAATATTATTCAGCTATCAGGAACAATGAAATTATGCAATTTGCAGCCAAATGGATGGAACTAGAAAAGCTCATCCTGAGTGAGCTAACCCAGACTCAGAAGGACGCATATGGCATCTATTCACTTATAGTAGGATTTTAGCTATATAGTAGAAGGTATCAATACTACAACTAACACACCAAAGGAAACTTAGACATAGACTTTTTATTTTCAATTTTTATTTATTTTTTCTATTTTTTAGTCTTTTTTATCTATTGTCTGCTTATTGGTTTGTTTGTTTAGTAGTTCTCTCTCCCAGGCAACGAGACACTTTTCACTGATGGTATTGCTTCGTAGAACCCCAATGAATGAGGAGGCTTTTGGCCCTCATACGACCTCTCAACTGAGATGAGGGACTGTTATATAAGGACACCCCACCCCAGAGAAATGGGATGGAAGGATTAGGAGGTAAAGAAAACAAAATGAAATGTGATGTTTCCGCCTTTTACTACTAATTGTCATAAACTGTTTAGGATAATTAAGAAATGCAAACTAATGGTTATGCAAGCCGGTCATTCTGTTAGGTACTATGACAGCCTATTATAGTTACTTTCTAAGCTAATCAGAAATAAACCTGCTATGAGACAAGCAACATCTGCTTACCCTAATATAAGAGATAGATAGGGCCTCTTCAAAAACCCCAAGAGATCTGCAGAATATGGCATTTAAAGATGTTTGCGTAACTTCAGATTTTTTTATATCAAGACATATCAACTCCTGACAGCACCCCCTATTCTCCTCCAAGTAGAAGATGAGCATCGAAGAATCTCCAGTGGGAGATGATTGAATTAGTCGCAAGCCTATCTCTTGGTAGGAAAAACCCCTTGCTCCAACTGTAGACAGAATGCTGTCCAAAAAGGACAAAACCTGGAAGCAGGTAAGTTGATAGCCTAGCTCTGCCAAGACAGGGTAGGTAAATCCTTCATAACCCCTGCTCTACCATCAATGTCTGTCAGAGAAACGGGGCCAAACGACTGAAGATCGATGCTGTAATGTATGGAGAGAAAATGGGAACTGTCCAGGCAGCCACTGGTATGTCATTTCTTAGTTTGGGAAGCTGCAGCCCTGTACTTCCTATAAAATCAGATATATTTATCCCTCTCAGGTCTCTGAGGTGGTTGAAGAACAGATAATTAGAGTCTCATAATTAAATTTTGAGTTGTTTAGGAGTCAAGAGAGTGTTATAGATCTAAGAAGATACTTTTAAAATTGTGTTGCAAGTTAGTATGAATGTTGAGTCAGATATAGAACTTTAAACTCATGGAGATGGTGAGATAGTAGAATGTTAAAGTCAGGTACCAAATACATATGGATTGGTAATTGGGAATGTACGTTAAGCCATATAACCCTCATAACTGTGGCCTAATTACCTTTGTTGTTTTGTATTGTATTTATTATTATAAGAGAAAGAGCCATTTGTTGGACTGAAAGGGGAAACTGTAGGGGGAAATAAGATATACCTTAAACTTAAAAAAAAGGGAAGAGGATGGGGGGTTGAGGGTGGGAGGGTGGGACTGGAGGGGGAATAGGGAAGGGACTGTGATTGAGATGTAACTTGAAGAAATAAAAAATAAAGGAAAAAAAAAGACTTGCACACATCAGTATCAGGCAGGATTCAGGAATATGCATTTGAGGTGGCATATCACATGAAGTCATACAGCAAAGTTACAAGGCACAGTGTAATTTTTTTCAATAACCTGTCAATTATATCTCTTCACATGTGTCTTTTGAACTATTTCCCTAGTGTATTGTGATACATTAAAAATCAAATGGCATTGATGTTTCCCCAAATAACTGTTGACTCATATCCGAGTCATTCTTATAGAACTTTCTTGGCTAGTCTGTGGGTCTGTAGGTTTAGTCATGGATACCATACTTCATATATTTGCTTTATAAGCCACCATTTTTCAAAGTGAGCATCATAAAACATACACACAGTAGTTAAGAAAGAACATATGTTTCATATATGTACTGATGATATAAAAGTAGAAGCGAGACTGTGATGTAAGCAGAGATGGTGAAAAAGGTGCAGGTTGGGCTTGTGGGGAAATATGTTTAAATTAGTTATATGCTTGCATGATAATGACTTTGTAATAATCCTGAACACTAAAAATGATGAGCACTTAAATTCACATTAACACAGAAGTAACTCATAAATCTTCCCTGAATTCCCTGCAAGGACATAATCATTTTCTCTTAGTATTTTAGCTAGATATAATATTATGGCATTGGATGTAAACTAAACATTAGAATTCATTTAAGTAAAACTTTAAATAGTCCATGTAAGAGAATTTTAAAAAAGCAACAACCTGCCTATTTAGTTGTATGTATAAATTGTTTTGCCTAGCTGTCTCCTAAACTTTTATCACTTTCCATCATATGCTTAATTCTTGCACCTATTTAGTGCATGTGTGTGTGCATGCATGTGTGTCTGTGTGTGTGTGTGTGTTGTGTTAGAGACACAATTTAATGTAATCTAGACCTGTTTCAAACTTGAACTTCTGATCCTTCTGCCTTCACCTACCAAGCACTGGGATTACAGTATTCAGTATATGTAATTCTGTGAATGGAAGCCAGGGCTTTGTGAAGGCCAGGCAAGCGCTCTACTAACTGAGCTTTGTCTCCAGACTTCATTTCTGGAAGTTCCATAATTCAGATGCTGCTAATGGGGCAGGAATGGGGGTGGAAAGTACTGGAATTTTTCCTTTTTGAAGTAGGTTTTTTCAGGCTCATTATTGACTAGTTCTTAACCTCACAGTATGTACTAACTGAACTATAGTATGTGATGACAATATGTCCTCACTGAGTGATGATGTACTGTAAATAAATAGTTTGAATGATTTCTTGGAAATGTAGTACTTTTCTGAGTTTCCATGAATTCCTGAAGTTACTAGTTTGGATTGAGCGTGTCAGAATTAACATATTTGAATAAAAATAGTGTATAAGGAAATTTAACTGTAATATCTAATTTTGTAATGTTGTAAAAGAAAAGGTACATGGTTATTGTCACAAGTTTGACTTTATGTTAAAATTCTGGAATGGTTACAGGAAATATGAGGGGAAATGTCTATTCTTTTGTAGGTCTGAATCAGATGTCTATCACATGCCTTACCTGTTTATGTCCTTGCTGATGGCACTGTGCTCATGATTGCACTAGAAAGGTATTTTTTGGTAGGTAAAACTGACATAATCACTTAACACATTAACTTCCCTCTGTCCACATCAATCCTAGGGGTCAGACACTATTTTCAACTAAGGGATAATTAGTGAATTCCTAAGGTGTCAAAACATCTTTAGTAACCTGTCTTATTCTTTGCAGCTTCATTTGCTGCCTGTTGCCTAGTACACTCTAAGCATTTATATTTATTAGTAGAGGTGTATTTTCATATGAATATAAATGCTTGCCCCATGAAATAAAATAACACCATGTTGAGTATGTCTGTGTGTGCATGTGTATGTGTTCACATATGTGTACGTGTTCATATGTATGTATGTTTTCACATGTATGTGTGTGCATGTGTGTGTGTGCTCACTTGTATGTATATATGCATGTGGTATGTGTGTGTGTGTATGTGTGTGATTAATTTAGCTTTGTTGTTGAATTTACTTCTTTCCACTTGGAATCTTCTTGTGTTGTCACCTAGGTTGGTGACTATTTGGAACCTGAGCATTGGAATCAAAGAGCCTGGATTACATTCTTTATAATCTATTGAGGAACTGTGGTTTTCTGAACACTCACACAATGGGTCTGTGTTTCAGTTTCCTTAGTCCTAAATACCTTAATTGACAGTAGAGTCTGACACCTAGGACTGATGTGGACAGAGGGAAGTTAATGTGCTAAGTGATTATGTCAGTGCCCTTTGCACAGTAAGCACAAAGAAGTGTGACTTTTATCATTATGTTACTATTGTCACTAATGTCTCGGTGTGCCTTTTTTGTCCTCCTTGCATCTCTTTTCTGTATAGTTTCAGCTAATTATTCCTTGACTTTGTGCTTCCTGTCATAGAAACCTAATAGTTGTAGCAGGCACTGTTTTGTGCTTGCTACATTACTTTTAATGAAGGGCTATAATTGCTTAGATTATTGACAACATAAATTCAGAAGTTTCTTTTACTACAGAATGCTTAAAACATACTGTTAAAATGCTTTAAGTGAAGGTAAGTGAAAAATATTGGTGCTATATTGCTTATTATAAATATTGTGTAAAACCTATGTCTGGTATTTATAGTTGTGACTTATCAGAAATACATCTCAGGAGGTACATCTTTGCTGGCCAGCTACAGTGTACCTGAGAGGAAAAGCACTCCAGCTTACGTTGCGCTCTCCTTCAGGAAGATTCTGAGGTTCCTGAGTACTGTGCCTTTAGCTTCAAATGGAAGAAAATCAACACGCTGAGATACTTGACAGAAATTAGTTCTGTCAATGTTTATTATTGGATGCAGACTCTGTTTTTGTTTTATTTAATGTGTATCTTTTTCCCCCCCAACAGCTTCCCCTTTTAGTCCCCCAAAAGGCTCTTTTTCTTATAACAATAAATACCATGCAAAACAATAAGAATAATTAGGCCACAATTATAAAAGTTGGTATATTATGAAAATAAATAATATAAATTATGAAAAGAAGGTATAACATACATTGTCAATGTCCAGTACATATATATTTGGCAACTGATATTAATATTCTATTATCTATGTATCTCAATGAGTTTAGAGTTTTATCCCTAACTCAATTTTCATCCTAACTTGTATTACCAACATAAAAACATATTATTAGATGTAGTCATCCTTTTAATTTCTAAACAACTTAAAAGTTAATTGTCAAATTATAACTATCTAGTCATCAACCATATCAGAGACCTGAGAAAGATAGATATATCTGAATAAACAGGAGATGCAGAGCCAGCAGCTTCCAAAACTAAGAAATGACAGACAGCTGGTTGCCTGGACAGTTCCCAATTTCTCTCCATACATTAGAGCATCTATCTTCAACTTTTTGACCCAGTATCTCTGACAAACATTAATTGTAAAGCAGGAATTATGACGGACTTGCCCACCCTGTCTTGGCAGAGCTGTTGACATATCTGGGTGCAGACTCTTACTCTTTTGTTTGTTTGTTTAAGATAGGTTGTCATCCCAGCTGACCTGGAACTTAACATGTAGCCTATCCTGGCCTGGAAGTCATAATTCTCTTGTGGCAACTTGTAAGTGCTAGGATTATAGACTTATGCCACCATTCCTGGTAGTCACACTCCCTTATACTTTTGCATCTATTCTTTTCTTCCATTTTTTTCTTTTATTGAAATTAGATTCTTTTCTCATATGATATATTCTGATCATAGTTTCCTTTCCTTCTACTCCTCACAGTTCCTCTTCTCCTCCCCTCCCTTCTGGATCCATTCCCTTTCTGTCTCTCATTAGAAAATAATAGGCTTCTAAGTGATACTAGCCAAACATGACAAAATAAAATGCAAGATGAAGCAAAAACTACCCTATCTTATGTTAAGGTCTTTGATCCACTTGGACTTAAGTTTTGTACAACGTGATAAGTATGGGTCTAATTTCATTCTTTTACATGTGGACATCCAGTTGGACCAGCACCATTTGTTGAAGATGCTGTCTAATTTTCCATTGCTTCTGTGTCAAAAATTAAGTGACCATAGGTGTGTGGGTTCATTTTGGGGTCTTCCATTCGATTCCATTGATTCATTGGTCTGTTTCTATACCAGGACCATGCTGTTTTTATTACTATTGCTCTGTAGCATAGCTTGAAATCTGGGATGGTGATACCTCCAGATGTTTTTTTTTTTTTTTTTTAATATACAGGATTGGTTTAGCTATTCTGGTTTTTTTGTTATTCCATATAAAGTTGAGAATTGCTTTTTCAGGTCTATAAAGAATTGTGTTGGTGTTTTGATAGGAATTGCATTGAATCTGTATATTACTTTTGGAAGGATGGCCATTTTTTATTATGTTTACCTTTCCATGAGCATGGGAGATCTTGATCAAAGACCTTAACATAAGGCTAAACACACTAAATCTATTAGAAGAGAAAGTGGGGAAAACCCTCGAACTCATCGGCACAGGTGACAACTTGCAGAACAGAACACCAACATCTCAGGATCTAAGACCAACACTCAATAAATGGAATCTCATGAAATTGAAAAGCTTCTGTAAGGCAAAAGATACTGTCATTCGAACAAAACAACAGCCAACAGATTGGGAAAAAACCTTCACCAACCCCACATCTGACAGAGGGCTAATATCCAAAATTTACAAAAAACTCAAGAAATTAAATAATCCGAGGATCCAAGATGGCGGCGGCCTGCACGGATGCATTTTGAATGTGGGGAAAACAGCCATAAAGCCACAGAGTTATGAGATGCTTTGCAACAATCTGAGTGACTCGAATGCACTGGGTTTCATCCAGCTACCCAGAGATAATTAAAAGTCCCTGGGCAGGACTCTCCTCCTTTCTCTCAAACTTTCAGCAAAACAGGCCAGCAGAAGCCTCAGAATGTGGAAATCAGGAATCTTCACCAGGAGAGCCTCAGGGTAAGAGTTACTCAATTACAGGGCAGGCAGACCCAAACTCCAGACAGGGTTACTCACAAGCCTCCTGGGCCCCCAGATTTCACGCAGGCACCCTGGCTATTTAGCAAAGGGTAGCAGACCCAGGGGAGTGGAATACACTCTTAGTGGAACCACAGCACAGTGGCCGCAGCAGGTCTGGTCCACAGCGGGACAGCCCAGTGGGTCCAGAACAGATGGCCCAGGTGGGTCCACAGTTGCATTTTGGAAAGTGCAAGCAAATTTGTGCTTCCCCAGAGGGGTGTTTGACATACATACATGCCCCCTCCATTGGATTTACGGACACAGGGAAAAAAACACTTCAGCTTGTCTGAGCAGCTGGATACACTTCCAGCAGAGCTGCAGTGCACTGGAATTGGAAAACAGTGGCCCCAAATTGCCAATCTCCAAAGCCAGCTCCATACAGAAATAGGTGGAGCTGTGAGAGTGGCAGAAAGGTAGTGGCTGGGCTGGAAGACAGATTTGTTCTCCACAGGGTCCCAGCCCTGGGCAAATTGTGGGATTAATACCAGACTCCTTTCAGGTGTGAAACCAGAGCTTAAGCATATTTAGTCCCACCTCTGGAACAGTGAAGTTTTGGCCTGGGGGACACTGCTGAGGGACTCACCTTAAGGGCGTGGAGTAGGGTCCTTTCAAGACTCCAGTGAGTGGCCTCAACTCCCAAACTTGGGACCCCCAGAACTCACAGAATCTGTGCCTGGGCACACAGGACCACACCAGCAGAGCTGCTGCAGGCTGAATACTCAGTATGCAACATAGAGAGCACTGACTTTTGAGCAGTGAAACAATCCTGGGCCATTCCTCCTTGCCTGGGAGTGGGCTGCACCATCTCACAGTGCTTCTGGCTATTAGATGCACATTGACCCTGAGAACCCCCTGAGAACAGCTGGAGAGGACGACAAACATGGTCCCGACACGTAAGCTGCAGGGGAGGTACAACCCTACCCAACAGTCTGTGGCCTACCAACCTGCACTATCATCTGAATGAAGACCAGTTGGATCCCAGGAACCTACAGGAACACATACCACCACATCACTTCACCTGAGTCCCCAATTGAAACAAAATGGGAAGGGGTGATCTCTGGGAGACACACAAGGACGCATCCAGCCAGTGGAAAGCGACATACCACCGAGAGATACAACTGCTACACCAAAGTGCCCCCCTTGGAACCAAACCCAGAAGGCACTAGGAACAAACAGCTAAGAACAACCAAATGGCTAAAAGTCAGAGAAAAAACAGAAACAACAGAAGTCAGGGAGATATGACTCCAACAAAACACAATTATGCTAGTACAGCAAGCCTTGACCACTTCACCACAGCTGAAATACATGAAAACGATGACAATTCTACATTATGGAAAGTGATAGAGGCCTTTCAAGAAAAATTTAAATCTATGAAGTAATTCAAAGAATCCGCAATTTCACAAGCAAAAGCAACAGATAATACCATTAGAGAGCTCCAAGCCAAAGTGGCTCAACTTGAACAAGAAAAAGACAGGCCAATGAAAGATTTCCAGGCAAAGACAAGCAAATTGGAGCAGGGAATGTACAAAATGAATAAAATCATTCAAGACATGAAAATGGAAATGGAAGCAATAAAGAAAACACAGTCAGAGTTAAGAGTGGAAGTGGAGAATCAAGGGAAGAGAACAGGAACTATAGACATGAGTATCAAAAATAGGACGCAAGAGATGGAAGACAGAATCCCAGGCATGGAAGATTCGATGGAAGAAATCTGTACAACATCCAAAGAAAATGAGAAAGCTAAAAAATCTCTCACCCATAACATCCAAGAAGTCAAGGACTCAATGAAAAGATAGAACCTAAGAATTAAAAGCATAGAGGAAAGAGAAGACTCCCGACTCCAAGGCCCAGGAAATATCTTCAACAAAATCATAGAAGAAAACTTCCCAAACCTGAAGAAAGAGATTCCAATAAAAATCCAAGAGGCTTACAGAACACCAAACAGATTAGATCAGAAAAGAAACTCCTCTCACCACATTATAATTGAAACTCCAAATGTACAGAACAAAGAAAGAATATTAAAAGCTGTAAGAGAAAAAGGTTAAGTAACATATAATGGCAGACCCAGAATTACACCTTACTTCTCAGAAACTTTAAAAGCTAGAAGGGCCTGGACAGATGTCCTACAAGCCCTGAAAGAACACAGGTGCCCAGCCAGACTACTATATCCAGCAAAACTCTGTATCTATCAACACAGATTGAGAAAACAAGATATTCCATGACAAAATCAAATTTAAACAATATCTATCCTCAAACCCAGCCTTACAGAAGATCCTAGAAGGAAAATTCCAACCCAGAGAAGATAACTACACCCAAGAAAACAGAGTAAATAGAAAACTCCACAGCAACTAAACCAAAAGAAGCACAGGACGACCACCTATACCAAAATAATGGGAAATAACAACCCCTGGTCACTAATATCCATCAACATCAATGGACTCAACTCGCCAATAAAAAGACACAGACTTACAGACTGGATTCGTAAACAAGACCCATCTTTTTGCTGTATACAAGAAACACACCTCACTATTGAAGATAAACACTATCTCAGAGAAGGGCTGGGAAAAGGTTTTCCAAGCAAATGGACCCAGGAAACAAGCTGGAGTAGCCACCCTAATATCAAACAAAATAGACTTCCAATTGAAGTTAATAAAAAAGACAGAGAAGGGCATTACATACTCATTAAAGGAAATATCCACCAAGAAGTCATCTCAATATTGAACATCTGTGCCCCAAATACAAAGGCACCTACATTTATAAAAGAAACGCTTCTAAAACTTAAATCGCACATCGATCCAAACACTTTAATAGTGGGAGACTTCAACACCCCACTCACAACTATGGACAGATCATCAAGACAGAAGCCAAACAGAGAAATAATTAGTCTAACAGAGATCATGAACCAAATGGACCTAACAAATATCTACAGAACGTTTCACCCAAACACAAAAGAATACACCTTCTTCTCAGCACCTCACGGAACCTTCTCCAAAATCGACCATATAGTTGGACACAAAGATAGCCTCAACAGATACAAGAAAATTGAAATAACCCCTTGTATCTTATCAGACCACCATGGAATAAAGCTGGACTTCAATAGCAAAAGAATCAACAGAAAGTCTACACTCACATGGAAATTGAACAACTCTTTACTAGAGGACCACTGGGTCAGGGAAGAAATAAAGATGGAAATCAAAGACTTCTTAAAATCCAACGAAAATGAAGACACAACATACCCAAACCTATGGGACACAATGAAAGCTGTGCTATGAGGAAAGTTCATAGCACTAAGTGCCTTCAAAAAGAAAATTGTGACAGCTCATATTAGCAAGTTAACAGCTAAACTGGGTGAACTGGAAAAAAAAGAAGCAAACACTCCCAAGAGGAGCAGAAGGCAGGAGATCATCAAACTTAGGGCTGAAATCAACAACTTAGAAACAAAAAGAACTATACAAAGAATCAATGAAACCAAGAGTTGGTTCTTTGAGAAAATCAAGAAAATAGACAGACCCTTAGCCAAATTAACTAAAAGACAGAGGGAGAAAACACAAATCAACAAAATCAGAAATGAAAAGGGAGAAATAACAACAGACATTGAGGAAATCCAGAGAATATTTGGGTCCTACTTTAAAAGTTTATACTCTACCAAATTTGTAAACTTAAGCGAAATGGATAATTTCTTGATAGATTCCACCTACCGAACTAAATCCAGATAAGGTTAACAGATTGAACAGAGCTATAACCCCTAAGGAAATAGAAACAGTCATTAAAAATCTTCCAACCAAAAAAAGCTCAGGGCCAGATGGTTTCAGCACAGAATTCTACTGGACCTTCAAAGAGGAGCTAAAACCAATACTCTTCAAACTCTTTCACCAAATAGAATCAGAAGGAACATTGCCAAACTCATTCTATGAGGCCACAGTCACCCTGATTCCTAAACCACAGAAAGACCCAACAAAGAAAGAGAACTTCAGCCGGGCGGTGGTGGTGCATGCCTTTAATCCCAGCACTTGGGAGGCAGAGGCAGGCGGATCTTTGTGAGTTCGAGGCCAGCCTGGTCTACAAAGCGAGTCCAGGACAGCCAGAGATATTCAGAGAAACCCTGTCTCAAAAAACCAAAAAAAAAAAAAAGAAAGAGAACTTCAGACTAATCTCCTTCATGAACATAGATGCAAAAATACTTAAAATACTAGCAAACTGAATTCAAGAACTTATCAAAAGTATCATACACCATGATGAAGTAGACTTCATCCCAGGATGCAGGGATGGTTCAACATAGGAAAGTCTATCAATGTAATTCACCATATAAACAAGATGAAAGAAAAAAACCACATGATAACCTCGCTAGATGTGGAAAAAGCATTTGACAAAATCCAACACCCATTCATGCTAAAGTTTCTGGAGAGAACGGTCATACAAGGACTGTACCTAGAAATAAGAAATGCAATATACAGCAAGCCAGTGGCCAACATCAAATTAAATGGAGAGAAACTTGAAGCATTTCCTCTAAACTTAGGGACAAGACAAGGATGCCCACTTTCGCCATATCTCTTAAATATAGTACTTGAAGTTCTTGCTAGAGCAAAAGACAATTAAAGGAGATCAAGGGGATACAAATTGGAAACGAAGAAGTCAAATTATCCCTATTTGCAGACGATATGGTAGCATACATAAGTGACCCCAAAAATTCCACCAGAGAACTCTTACATCTGATAAACCCCTTCAGCAAGGTGGCTGGATACAAAATTAATTCAAAAAAATCAGAAGCCCTTCTTTATACAACAAACAATTGGGCTGTGAATGAAATAAGGGAAACAAACTCCTTTACAATAGCCACAAACAGTATAAAATACCTGGGGGTAACTCTAACCAAGCAAGTAATGGACCTGTACAACAAAAACTTCAAACCCTTAAAGAAAGAAATTGAAGAGGCCTTTAGAAGATGGAAAGATCTCCCATGCTCATAGAAAGTTAGGATCAACATAATAAAAATGGCCATCCTACCAAAAGCAATATATAGATTCAATACAATTCCTATCAAAATACCAACACAATTCTTTATAGACCTGGAAAAAGCTATTTTCAATTTCATGTGGAACAACAAAAAACCCAGAATAGCTAAATCAATCCTGCACAATAAAAAAAAAAAAATCTGGAGGAATCACCATCCCAGATTTCAAGCTGACTACAGAGCAATAGTTGTAAAAACAGCATGTTACTGGTATAGAAACAGACCAGTAGATCAATGGAATCGAACTGAAGACCCAGAAATGGACCCACAAACCTATGGCCACCTAATTTTTGACAAAGAAGCCAAAACCGTGCAACGGAAACAGGATAGCATCTTCAACAAATGGTGCTAGTCCATCTGGATGTCCACTTGTAAAAGAATGATATTAGACCCATACTTATCACCTTGTACAAAACTTAAGTCCAAGTGGTTCAAAGACGTTAACATAAGGCCGGTCACACTAAATGTACTAGAAGAGAAAGTGGGAAAAACCCTCCAACTCATTGGCACAGGTGACAACTTCCTGAACAGAACACCTACAGCTCAGGACCTAAGACCAACAATCAATAAATGGGACCTCATGAAAATGAAAAGCTTCTGTAAGGCAAAACACACTGTCATTCGTACAAAACGGCAGACTACAGATTGGGAAAAAAATCTTTACCAACCCCACATCTGCCAGAGGGCTAATATCCAAAATTTACAAAGAACTCAAGAAATTAATTGCCAAGAAACCAAACAACCCAATGAAAAAATGGGGAACAGAGCTAAATAGAGAATTCACAAAGGAGGAATCCCTAATGGGTGAGAGACACTTGAAGAAATGCTCAGCATTCTTAATCACCAGAGAAATGCAACTCAAGAGGACTCTGAGATTCTATCACACACCTAGCAGAATGGCTAAGATCAATAGCTCAAATGACAGCATGTGAGGTGAGGGTGTGGAGAAAGGGGAACCCTCCTCCATTGCTTGTGGGAGTGCAGGCTTGTGCAACCACTATGGAGGTCTGTTTGGCAATACCTTAGAAAAATTGGAATAACTTTGCCTTAGGGCCCAGCCATACCACTTCTGGGTATACATCCAAATGATTCCTCACTGAATCACAATGAAGTTTCCTCATCTATGTTCATAGCAGCCTTATTTGTAATAGCTAGAAACTAGAAACAACCCAGATGTTCCTAAAATGAAGAATGGATTAAAAAACTGTGGTTCATCTACACAATGGAATATTTCTCAGCTATCAGAAACAATGAAATTATGCAATTTGCAGGCAAATGGATGGAACTAGAGAAGCTCATCCTGAGTGAGCTAACCCAGACCCAGAAGGATGCACATGGCATCTATTCACTTATAGTCAGATTTTAGCTATATAATACAGGATAACTATATTACAACCTACGCACCAAAGGGAACATGGTCATAGACTTTTGTTTTTTGTTTTTGTTTTTGTTTAGTTTTCTCTCCCTGGCAATGAGACACTTTTCCCTGGTGGTACTTTCTTGTAGGCCCCCCAGTGTATGAGGAGGCTCTTGGCCCTGTCTGACTCCTGAACTGGTGTGGGGGACTGTTATGTAGGGACACTCCAACCCAGAGGAGTTGGATGGAAGGGTTGGGGTAGAGGGTAGGAGGGCAGGACTGGGAGGGGTGGGAAGAGGACACTGTGATGGAGATATAACCTGAATGAATAAACATTAAAAAATAAGGACAATATAATAGAACTATTTCTAGATTAAAAAAAACTACCCTATCATATCAAAGTTGGACATGGCAACACAATAGGAGAAGTTTCTCAATAACAGACATACTTGTTCTGATGGTCAGGAGTTCCAAAAGAACACTAAGCTAATAGCTATAATATATATGCAGAGGTCCTGGTGCAGACTCATTTAGGCCCTTTGTTTGCTGCTTCAGTCTCTGTGAGATCATGTGAGCCTTGTTTAGTTGATTCACAGGGCCTTGTTCTTCTCTGGTGTCTTCCATCTTCTCTGGTTCTTAACATTTTTCTAGCTCATGTTTTGAGGGATTCCTTGAGCATTTAGGGGAGGTATTTGATGGAGACCTCCCATTTAGATATCTTTACATAATTTCTGGCTGTGGGTCTTTGCATTTTTCCCATCTGCTGCCAGAGGAAGCCTCTCTGATGACGACTGGATAAGGCCATGAACTATGATTAGGTGTCATTGTATTGATAGTTTGTTTTTAGACCAGTAGTGTTTAGTTTTATCCTAGGTTTTCTGGGATGTCTAGTCTCTGGTTCTTGGTTACCCAAGCTGTTTTGGGCACAGATTCCCTTTTGTGGAGTGAGTCTTAAAGTCAAATCAGACATTAGATGGCCACTTGAACAGGTTTTTCATCTACCCTCTCTGGTTCTACAAATTATAGCTTAGTGTTCATTACTTGATGGCTAATATCCACTTACAAGTGGATACAAAATGCATAGTATATTTATCTTTCTGGTTCTGAGTTACCTCACTCTGGATGATTTTTTCCAGTATTTGTCTGCAAATACCATGATGTCTTTTTAAAAAACAGCCGAGTAATTGTGTAAATGTAGCACATTTTCTTTACTCATTATTCTGTTGAAGGCCATCTAGGTTGTTTCCAGTTTCAGGCTATTATCAATAAAGCAGCAATGAACATGTTTGAGCAAGTGTCCTTTGTGTTGGGATGGAGCATCGTTGGGTGTATGCTCAAAAGTGGTATAGCTGAATCTTGAGGTAGCTCAATTCCCAGCTTTCTGAGATTCTGCCATATTGATCTCCATAGTGGCTGTACACGTTTGCACTCCCACCAGCAATGGAAGAGTCTTCCCTTTGCTCCACTCTCTCTAGCATGAGCTGTGACTTGAGTTGTTGACCTTCCCCATTCTGTCAGATGTAAGATGGAATCTCAAAGTACTTTTGATTTGCCTTTCTGTAATGGCTAAGGATATTGTACATTTGCTTAAGTATTTCTCAGCCGTTTGAGTTTCCTCTATTGAGAATTCTCTGTTTAAATCTGTATCCCATTTTTAAGTTGGATTATTTGTCTTTTTATATTTAGTTTCTTGTGTTCTTTATATATTTTGGATATTAATCCTCTGTCAGATGTGGAGTTGTAAAAATCTTTTCCCATTCTGTAGACTGCCGCTTTGTCTGAATGAAGGTGTCCTTTGCCTTACAGAAGCTTGTCAGTTTCATGACATCTCATTTATTAATTATTAACCTTAGTGCCTATGTTTTCAGTGATCTGTTTAGAAACTCATCTCTTGTGCCAATGTGTTCAAGGCTATTACTCATTTTTTTCTATCAGGTTCACTGTATCCGATTTTATTTTGAGGTCTTTGATCCACTTGGATTTGAGTTGAGTGAGGGTGATGCATATAGATCTATTTGCATTCTTCTATATGCAGACATCTTGTTTGACCAGCACCATTTTTTTTTTTTTTGTTGAAGATGTTATCTTTTTCCAGTGTGTATTTCTGGCTTCATTATAAAAAAGTTAGGTCTCTTTTTTTTCTCAATGGAGAAAGCCATCAAATGCCCTTTATTTATTATTATTTTTTAATATTTATTTATTACTTCAGGTTACATCTTCATCGCAGTGTCCTCTTTCCTCCCCTCTCAGTCCCAACCTCCCACCCTCTACCCCCTATTCCTTCTATCACACTCCTCTGGAGTGGAATGTCCCTACATAACAGTCCCCTGCTCCATTTTAGCAGTCATATGAGGGCCAAGAACCTCCTCATACACTGGGGTCCTACAAGGCAGCACCACTAGGGCAAAGTGTCACATTGACAGGAAAAAAAGTCTATGTTCATGTTCCCTTTGGTGCATTTGTTGTAGTATAGTTATCCTGTACTATATGGCTAAAATCTGACTATAAGTGAATAGATGCCATGTGCATCCTTCTGGGTCTGGGTTAGCTCACTCAGAATGAGCTTTTCTAGTTCCATCCATTTGGCTGCAAATTGCATGATTTCATTGTTTCTGATAGCTGAGTAGTATTCCATTGTGTAGACGTACCACAGTTTTTTTAATCCATTCTTTGGTTGGGGGAACATCTGGGTTGTTTCTGGTCTCTATATGAAGGTGAATAATTTATGTCAGAGTCTTCAATTAGATTCCATTAATCAACATGTCTTTATTAATGTCAATACCATATGGTATTTAATAGTATAGCTCAATACCATATAGTTTTTAATAGTTTAGCTCTGTAGTATAACTCGAAATCACTAATAGTGAGACCTTTAGCAGTTCTTTATTTGTTCAGGATGTTTTGGCTGTCCTGGTTTTGTTGTGTTTCCATATGAAGTTGATAATTGTCATTTCAAGGTCTGTAAAGAATTGTGTTGGAATTTTGATGGGATTGCCTTCAATCTATAGATTGCTTTTGTTAGGATGGCGATTTTTGGTATGTTAATCCTACTGATCCATGAGCATGTGAGATCTTTTCATCTTCTGATATATTCTTCAATTTCTTTCTTTAAAGACTTGAAGTTTTTGTCATACAAATCTTCCACTTGCTTGGCTAGAGTTACTGCAGGATATTTTAAATTATTTGAGGCTATTGTGAAGAATGTTATTTCCCCAATTTCTTTCTTAGTCTGTCATTTATTTCCATGTTTTTTTTCCTCTGTCCCTTTGTCATTTATATATAGGAGGGTTATTGATTATTTTTTTTAATAATTTATTTTTTATTTCTTCAAGTTACATCTCAATCACAATCCCCTCCCTACTCCCCCCTCCAGTCCCACCCTTCCCCCCTCCTCCCCCCCAGCCCCACCATCCTCTTCCCTTCTTTT
>CAJQZJ010000662.1:1027917-1038973 GCA_907164525.1 Lophiomys imhausi | reverse complement strand
TTCTTCTTCTTCTTCTTCTTCTTCTTCTTCTTCTTCTTCTTCTTCTTCTTCTTCTTCTTCTTCTTCGAGTAGGTGTTTTAAAAGTATGGCCTTATGATTTTCCAGATTTCTTTGGTTTCTGTTATTATGTCCCCCTTTTCATTTCTGTTTTCATTAATTTTGATGTTATCTCTCTGTCTTTTAGTCAGTGTAGATGAATGTCTATCTTGTTGATTTTCTCAAAGAACTCTTTGTTTCATTGATTCTTTTTATTGTTCTACTTGTTTCTATTTTGTTGATTTCAGCCTTCAGTTTGATTATTTCTTGCCATTTACTTCCCTTGTTTGTGCTTACTTCTTTTTATTCTAGAGCTTTCATGTGTGTTGCTAAGTTGCTAGTATGAGCTTGCTCCAATTTTTTATGTAGGCATTTAGTGCTATGACCTTTTCTTGTAGCACCACTTTCATTGTGTCCCATAAGTTTGGGTATGATGTGTATTTATTTTCATTGAATTCTACAAAGTCTTTAATTTGTTATTATTTATGTCTTTACCTATTTTTCATCCAGTGGAGAGTTGTGCAGTTACCATGAGTTTGTAAGCTTTCTGTTTTTTCTGTTATTGTTGCTATCTAGCTTTAATCCATGGTACTCTGATAGAATGCAGGGATTTATTTCAAATTTATTGAATCTATTGAGACTTTTTTGTGTCTAAATATGTGATCAGTTTTGGAGAAAGTTCCATGAGGTTCAGAGAAGAAGGTATGGCCTTTTATGTTTTGTGAAATGTTCTGTAAATATCCGTTAGGTCCATTTGGTTTATAACATCTGTTCGCTCCAGTATTTCTCTGTTTAGTTTTTGTCTGGATGACCTGTTCATTGGAGAGAGTTGGGTATTGAAGTCTTCCACTGTCAGTTTGTGAGAGTTGATATGTGATTTAAGGTGAAGTAGTGTTTCTTTTACAAATGTGGGTGGCCTTATTTTTGGAGCATAGATCTTAAGAAATGAAATGTCATCTTGTTGGATTTTTCCTTTGATGAATATGTAATGCTCTTCCATATCATTTTTGATTAGGTTTGGTTTGTACTGTACTCTTTTTTTTAAGCTATTGAAATGGCTATAACTGCTTACTTCTTAGGTCTATTTCCTTGGAATATTTTTTTCCAACTTTTTACTCTGAAGTAATGTCTGTCCTTGATGTTGAGGTGTGTTTTTTAGATGCAGCAGCAGGACTGATCCTGTTTTTGCATCTATTCTGTTTTGCATCTTTGTCTTTTTATCGATGAATTGAAACTATTGATATTAGGAAATCTTAATGAACAATGATTGTTCATTCCTGTCATTTTGTTGTTGTTTTTGGTGGTGGTGGTGGTGCTGCTGCTGCTGGTGGTGGTGGTGGTGTGTGTGTGTGTATTTGTGTTTTCTTCCCTTCTTTTCACTTTTATGGTAGGAGATTATTTCTTGTGGTTTTGTGGGTATATTTTTCCTCCTTAGGTTGGAGTTTCCATTCTAACACCTTATGTAGGTGGATTTGTAGATAGGTAGCATTTAAATTTGGCTTTATCATGGAATATTTTATTTTCTCCATTTATTGTGATTCAAAGTTTTATTGGATATATAGCAGTCTGGGATGGCAACTGTGATCTCTTCAAATCTGTAATATATCTGTCCAAACCATTTTGACTTTTAGAGTCTCCATTGAGAAGTCAGGTATAAGTATAATAAGTCTGCCTTTGTATTTTACTTGGTCTTCTTCCCTTGTAGTTTTAATACACTTTCTTTGTTCTGCATGTTTAGTGTTTTGATTGTTATGTATCAAGGGGACTTTCTTTTCTGGTCTAGTCTATTTGGTATTCTCTAAGGTTCCTTTTTTTTGAATGTTAATTTATTTTTCATTTTAAATCCCAATCGTAACCCCCTCCTTCCCCTCCTCTGGGTCCCATTTTTCTTTCACCCTCCACTTCTCCACAGAAAAGGACAGGCCCCTCTATCCTCCTCACTCCCATACTGGCCGACCCCAGAATACTGAGTTGTAACAGGTCTGAGCACTTCCTCTTCCATAGAAGCCAGTCATCAGACTCCCATTGAGGGGAAGTGATCAAAAAGTAGGCCTCATAATGGCAGCCTACAGATTGGTAAAAGATCTTCACCAATCCCACATCTGACAGAGGGCTAATATCCAAAATTTACAAAGAACTCAAGAAATTAAGTGCCAAGAAACCAAATAATCCAATCAAAAAATAGGGAACAGAGCTAAACCGAGAATTCACAAAGGAGGAATTCCTAATGGCTGAGAGACACTTGAAGAAATGCTCAGCATCTTAATCACCAGAGAAATGCAACTCAAGATGACTCTGTGATTCCATCTCACACCTGTGAGAATGGCTAAGATCAAATGGCAGCACATGCTGGCGAGGTTGTGGAGAAAAGGTAACATTCCTCCATTGTTGGTGGGAGTGTAACCTTGTACAACCACTATGGAGGTAGTCTGGCAATATCTTAGAAAACTTGGAATAACTCTACCTCAAGTCCCAGCCATACCACTTCTGGGTATACATACAAATGATTCCTCACCAAATCACAAGGATGTTTCCTCATCTATGTTCATAGCAGCCTTATTTGTAATAGCTATAACCTGGAAACAACCCAGATGTCCCTCAACCAAAGAATGGATAAAAAAAAACTATGGTACATCTACACAATGGAATACTACTCAGCCACCAGAAACAATGAAATCATGCAATTTGCAGCCAAATGGAGGGAACTAGTAAAGCTTATCCTGAGTGAGCTAACCCAGACTCAGAAGGATGCATATGGCATCTATTCAATTATAATAAGATTTTAGCCATATAGAACAGGATAACTATACTACAGCCAATGCACCAAAGGAAACAGGAATACAGACTTTGTTATCTGTCAATGAGACACGTTGCTCTAGTGGTGCTGCCTTGTAGGCCCCCAGTGTATGAGTAGGTTCTTGGCCCTCATATGACTGCTGAACTGGGGTGGGATACTGATAGGTAGGGACACTCCACTCTGGAGGAGTGGGATGGAAGGGATGGAGAGTAGAGTGTGGGAGGGCGGGACAGGGAGGGGTGGAACGAGGGTACTGTGATGGAAATGTAATCTGAAGTAATAAATAAACATAAAAAATAATAAAATGTCAAAATGTAGGCCTCATAATCCTTGCCAGAGACAGCCCCCACTCCATTTCCTAGAGGCCCCATGATGACCAAACTTCCCATCAGTTACATATGTGTAGGGGGCCTAGGTCCAGTTCATATACACCCTTTGAATGGTGATTCAGACTGTATGAGCCCCTAACGACCTAGGCTAGTTGACTCTGTTGGTCTTCTTGTGGAATTCTTGTCTCCTCCAGGTCTTCATATTTTTCCCCCTATTTTTCAACAAGATCTCCCATGTTCCGCCTAATGTGTGGTGGTGAGTCTCAGCTTCTGTTTGAACCCTCTGCTGCATGGAAGTACTCAGAAGACAGTTATGCTATGCTCCTGTCTGTAATTATAGCCTAGTATCATTAATAGTAATAGAGGTTGGCTATCTCCCTTGGGGTAGGTCTAAGGTTGGGCCTATCATTGGTTGATCATTCCTTCAATGTCTGCTATAACTTTATCCCTGCCCATCTTGTATACAGGGTAAATTTTGGGTTGAAGGTTTTGTGGCTTGGTTATTTATCCCCTCTATACCCTAGAAGTCCTACCTTACTAGTGGGAGGCCTCTTCAGTCTCCATATCTCCCACTGGTAGGAGTCTCAGCTAGAGTTGTCTCCATCTCCTCCCAGGGACCTACCTTATTATAGTTCTCCATCTTGTCTCAGAAATGATCCCCACTCAGTTTCCCATCTTTCACCCAGCCCATTCTCCACCTCCCCCCTCTTTCCCCATAGCTGATGTCTCACACCAACACAATTATTTACAGACCTTGAAAAGAGAAATTCTCAATTTCATATGGAAAAACAAAAAACCCAGAATATCTAAAACAATCCTCTACAATAAAAGAATTTCTGGAGGCATCACTATTCCCAACTTCAAGTTGTACTACAGGGCAATAGTAATAAAAACCACATGGTACTGGCATAGAAACTGTAACAGAAGTTTTTTACATTATCCAATATATTACTGTACTTAATTTATGTGCTTAATACCTCTACCTCCCTTCCACCCCTTGTTCCCTTCAACACCCCAACCCTAGGTGGGAGAGAAAGAAGTTTAGAGGGAGAAGGGATCTACGTAGGTCTCTTTGAGCTACTTCCTGCTGATTAGTGTCTTTGGATTCTTTGGGTGTAATACCAGTCTCATTAGAAGTCCAGAAAACTAACAAACCAGGAGACAGAAGCAGGAAGAACAAGCAGCAGTTTGGGGGAGCACCAGCAGCCGGGAGAGCAGCAACTGCTTTCTACCTTATAGCCCTTTTTCTTCTTTGTAGTTTTCTCTTACTTCTTTGTAGAGTCTTTTCTCTTACTTCTTTGTAGAGCCTCTTTACTCTTACTTCCTTATAAAGCCCATTCTCTTTTACTTCTTTGTGGAGCTCCTTCTCTTCAGGACTCTGGCTTTTCCCCCTCTTTTGTAGAGCCCCCTTTTCCTCAGGACTCTGGCTTTTTATTCCTCTCTCCCAAGTCCTCAGAGTTAAACTTGCTCAGCTTGTTAAGTCACGCCCTTGTTAGCTCCTGAGAACATTAATATTTTATACCTGTGTCTTAAGCAGCCCACCTGGGATTTAAAAAAAAAAACATTCTCACAATTGGTTATAATAAACTCCTATCACAAGAAACAGAATGGTTGATCAGTGGAATCTGATTGAAGACTCAGAAATAAGCCCACACACCTATAAACACTTTACTTTTGACAAAGAAGTCAAAACCATATAATGGAAAAAAGAAAGCATTTTCAATAATTGATGCTGGTCTAACTGGATGTTTGTATGTAGAAAAATGTAAATAGATCCTTATTTAATAATAGACCCTGAACAAAACTCAAGTCCAAGTGGATCAAATACTTTAACATAAAGCCAGATACACCAAACCTATTAGAAGAGAAAGTGAGGAACGGCCTTGAACTCATTGGCATAGGAGACAACTTCCTGAACATAACACAAATAGCTCAGGGTCTAAGATCAACAATCACCAACTGGGATCTCATGAAACTGAAAAGCTTCTGTAAGGACACTGTCAAAAGAACAATGTGGCAGCCTACAGATTGGGAAAAGGTGTTTACCAACACAAAATCTGATAGAGCATTCATATCCAGAGTATAGAGAGAACTCAAAAAAGTAAACATGTACAATGGGATTCAGAGTAAATCAAGAATTCTCAACAGAAGAAAGTCAAATGGCAGAGAAACACTTAAAGAAATGCTCAATGTCCTTATTTATCAGGGAAATGAACTCAAAACAACTCTGAGATTCTGTCTCATACATATCATAATGGCTAAGATCCAAAACTCAAGAGACAGCACATTCTGGCAAGGATGTGGAGAAAGAGGAACATTCCTTCATTGCTGGTGGGAATGCATGCTTGTACAACCACTTTGGAAGTCAATCTGGTGATTTCTAAGAATAAGAGGAATAATTCTTCCTCAAGACCTAGCTACACCACTCCTGGACATATACTCTAAAGGTACCCCACCATACCACAAGGACTTTTGTTCAACTATGTTATAGCAGGTTTATTCATAATAGCCAGAAACTGAAAATAACCTAGATATCCCTCAACTGAAGAATGGATACAGAAAATGTGGTGCATTTGTACAACAGAATACTACTTGGCTATTAAAAACAAGGAAATCATGAATTTCACAGGCAAATGGATGGAACTAGGAAAGATCATACTGAGTGAGGTAACCCAGATCCAGAAAGATAAACATGGTATGTAATTGCTCATAAGTGGATATTAGTCATTTAGTACAGGATAACCATACTACACAGACCCAACGTAGCTAAA
This sequence comes from Lophiomys imhausi, assembly GCA_907164525.1. NCBI lineage: Eukaryota > Metazoa > Chordata > Mammalia > Rodentia > Muridae > Lophiomys > Lophiomys imhausi. Next base: position 1,033,040 of record CAJQZJ010000662.1, on the reverse strand, counting down.
TAGCTAAGAGAGCCCAAGAGAGAATGCTTGAAATCACAGAGAAGGGAAAGAGAAAAGGAAGTAGGTGAAGAGAGGGAACTGTAAGCTTCTTGTACCTTTATAGGCATCATCTTCTTTAGGTTAGGAACTTTTCTTCTATGATTTTGTTGAAAAGACTCTGGGACTTTGAGCTGGAATTATTCTCCATCTTCTATTTCTATTATTTTTAGATTTGGTCTTTTCATAGCGCCCCAGATTTCCTGGATGTTTTGTGTCAGGAATTTTTTAGATTTAACATTTTCTTTAACCAGTGTATCCATTTCTTCTATCCTGTCTTCAGTGCTCAAGATTCTCTCTTCCATCTTTTATATTTTGCTAGTCTAGCTTGTCGGTATAGTTCCTGTTTGAATTCCTAAGCTTTCATTTCCAGAACTCTCTCAGTTTGTATTTTCTTTATTACTTCTATTTCCATTTTCAGGTTTTGAATATTTTTATTAATTTCCTTCAACTGCTTCTGTTTTCTTGGATTTCTTTAAGGGATTTAGTCATTTTCTCCAATTGTTTGTGTTTTCCTAGATTTCTTTATGTGATTTATTCTTGATTCCATTAATTTGTGTTTTCCTGGCTTCTGTTAAGGGATTTATTCATTTTTCTCTTTAAGGACTTCTATCATCTTCATATAGTTTGTTTTAAGGTCTTTTTCTTGTGCTTCTGATATGTTGGAGTATTTAGGGCTCTTTGTGGTGGGATGGTAGGATTCTAGTGAAGACATATTGCCCTGGCTGTTATTGATTGTATTTTTAACACTGGTGTTTAGGCACCTGAGTTTGGTATGGTTATAGGTGTAGGTGCTATTTCTAAGTTTTCCTTTGTTGTGTGTGAGCTTTCTTCCTTGGCTTCTGTTTCTTCTCTGGATTTTCTGGGAATGTGGTGGCTATATGGTGCCTGTTCTACTGGCCTGCTCTGCTGGTGTATTCATAAGGGAATGCCTGCTGGTGTTGGATGCTAGGATAATGGGATGGGTTAAGGGAGGGAAAGTTGGGGGAGAAGATCTTTGTGAGCTGTTGGGTATGGGGTCAGATAGGAAAGGGAGACTGTGGTGGGTTTTCTGCTTCAGAGCTGGGGCTATAACTCTTGTTCATATTCTTGAGAATAGAAGATAGAAAATGGTCAAGTATATCAGGAACCCCAAAGCAGCAGATCTGAGAATGTCCTTTTTTGAGGTCAGAAATATCAGAAGAGAGTTCTGATCCCTGTTTTCTCATTATCTCTTAAATGAGCATAGATACTACACATGGGCACATGACCACAACCAAGGGAAGGTACCTTGACACTGAAAGCTCCTCCTCCTGCCTCACCCAAATTTGTCCTTTTGAAAGCCTGCAGTCTAGTTTCTGGATGGTAACCTATTTCCTGGGATTCCTTCTGCAATATGGGATGAGTGCTTCCCACACTTTTTCTCCTTCCTTTTCTCTGCTCCCTCCCTCCCGTCCTCCACTTTATCTTAAACTCCCACCTATGAATCTAGTATTAACTTTTCTTTAAACTCACCCTTGTTGGTATATGAATTTTGAATTTGAATCTGGGAAAAGAACCAAGAACTCAAATGCCAGTCAGGGTGGTGGTGGCATATGGCTTTAATCCTAAAAGATGCAGAGGCAGGTGGATCTCTGAGTTTGAGTCCAGCATGGTCTACATAACTATGTCCTGGTCAACCAGGTCTATGCAGAGAAATCCTGTGTCAGAAAACCAAAATCAAAGCAAACCAACCAACTAACCAATGAAACAAAGAACCCAAATACCACAGACTTTGGGTAGCTTTGGTGGCTATTGTTTTTTTTTTTTTTGGAACTCTTGTTTCTCAAGAAATGTTTCATTCTGAAATATATCTTCATATTCCCAAATCACTACTTTGGGTTCTGTCAGCAAACTCCTTTCAATGCTAGCTGGAATCTTTCTCAAACTTCTGATGTGCCCTTAAGCCTGATCTATCTACAAAAATGTTAAAAATTAGAGGCAAGTTTTTCAAACTTACATCAATATTTGATTTCTATCCCACCTCAAATATATATTAAGAATAATGCAGAAAAATACATGAGAGTTGCTTTCTTCTTTACAGATAATAACCCTTTTCTCTCATACTGCTTTGAAATATGTTTATATCCTTCCTTTGTTTTTTCTTTCTTCTTTTACTATCCTTCCTTCTCTCCATTTGTCTCTTCCTCTCATACCCATCTTATTACTTCCTTATTTCCCTTCCTTGTTTCTTTAATCTCTTTTCTTTCTTGCTATAGTAAAATTGACATTATATTTTTAAGGTAGGGTAAAATTTTAAGTACTTGTTATTTCTAATATGCTAATAAAAAGGAAGAATTTACCCGGATAAAATAAGTCTGATACTAGATATAGGTTTAGTGAGATGAAGAAGAGTGAAGATGCAGTTTTAAATATGGTACAGTGACAGCACTTAGCCTATCAAGGAAGCAGGGTCATGAGTTCAAGGTCAGCTTTGGCTACTTGGGAAGACTGCCTCAAAAAATAGAAAAAGCCATAAAACCCCAAAGTAGTAGAAACTCCCAACATGTGCTTGTTTTATCCTCTAAAAGGAACACCATTGATGGGAAAAATTTTAGGACCTTTGTTGTTTTTTTTTTTCCCAAATTAAGTTCTGCATGTTTGTTCTTGGGATTTTGGAAGTGGTTTCCGACACTGTTTCTCTTGTAGTGGGTAGAAGCTTTTGTTCGTGCCTCAAGGGAAGAAAACGGTAATGAAAGCACTATTGTCTTTAGAAACACAAACCTACATATTAGGGCTGGGTGAGCAACACTCATCTGTAGAACCCACTTGATGTGACATGAAAGGCGATTATCCTGACCAGATCGTATCTAGTTTCATGTTCAGACATTCTTATTGACAGAGTCATTTAGCCAGAGGTTTGTTTGGGGGAAGGATGTGTGTGTGTGTGTGTGTGTGTGTGTGTGTGTGTGTGTGTGTGTGTTTGTGCATGTACATGTTTCCATCAAGTTTCTCTGTAAGGTTTTCATTTAACTTTAATTTAATTTCTCTTTTGAGACAGGGACTCATGTAGTCCAGGCTGCCTAGCTCTATGTAAGTCTTTATAGTTTTAATAAACAATGACTTTCCCCCTAGAAATACAGACTCTTAGTTTTCAAACCTTGTGTATACAGTTAAATAATATACTTTTCCTCAATAAAAATCATTTTTTGTTTAACTTTTCCCCCATTGACAGATATTCATCATTGTACATGATACTGGGTTTTATAAGGTCATTTTCATGCAAATGTTTTATGTATTTTGAGCATTTCTGCCATATCTGTACCTTTGTGTTCCCTGCCATTAGTCCCCTTTGTTACAGTTTCACTTCTATTCTTATGTTTTACACACACACACACACACACACACACACACACACACACACACACACGAGATATCTATTTGGACTAACTTCCCACTTTATACCTTAAAATCTATATCAGAATATTTTGTGTGCTAATATAACACAATGCTTAGAAGAGGAACAAAAAAGGAAAAGGTGCATGTTTCATTTGTCCTCAGTATTGAATTTGGGTCTGCTCTGTCAGACTTTTAATTTTCAAGCAAGCATAATGATCTCTGCTCCAAATTTTATCACCTAAAAGCTTGTTTGGATAGTGTATGAGTTTAACCCAGGAGTTGCTATTTCAAATATTTAATTATGCCAAGAAGCTAGTTAAAATGAGTGAACCCTGTCAGAGAAAGAGGCATAGGGATAGGATGGACATGGGCCTGCCCAGCCTGAATTACAGGGAGTGTCCAGTCCTGTCAGGGACTGTGAAGTCTGTGTCATGGAATGTAAGCAAAGGCATGACAACTGGATAACTGGTTTCATTTAGAAAAAAGTTGTAAATTGTGGCATTTCCAAATTTTCATTGACTGACCAATTTCATATAGCTAACTTCAAGCCTTTGCCTTCAGTGTTTGCTAAGAACAGTTAGGAAGAGATTAGTCATTGGTACTGGGAGCAAATGGTAGCTAGCTCCTGCACACTAACCCAGCAAGAAAGCTTTGGAAATACTGCTTAGCCCAAACAAAAAACTGACAAACTAAGTCATTCTTATGAACTAACAGTTTTCAACCTTCTGGAGTTAAATGGTAATGTCTGTCTTAGAAATATAATTAGAAACCAGTATTTTATATTTTATAATATATTACATGTATTATAATTTATAATGTATTAAAAGATATAAAGTACTTTCACTACTTTGTAAAACATTTTAGATGTTTTAATCAATGAATTAAGTACTACTTTCCCTCCAAATTATACTGTTTTAGTAGTATACATATATTTAAAAAATGTAAAATTCACAAACTATTCTTTGAATAATAAAAATCATTGTATTTTTAATTTCCAAAGCTGACTACCTGATTTGGCATCTTTCTGTTAGATGGATTGTATCAGTGAAAAATGTAAAACATAACCCCATTTCACTGACATCACTAAATTATTCATAGTAAACCTTAAGCAGACAGTTTGGTTTGTATTTCTTTGGGTAATTTATCATTAAATGATAAACTTTCTTTTTTTGTGTTTTTTCCATGTTTATGCAATGCTGGGTTGTCTTCTTATGAAACTGTGACCTTGTCATTCATAAAGCTTTATACCCCTCTAACATGATGAAGAAAATGTCTTTTACCAGATCAAAAAATAGCTTCAAATACATGATTTATGAAAAAGACATGATAATCATCCTCCAACAATAAGTCTTTCAGAAGGCATTGGCTAATATGATATACCTTAGGAGAAAACATGGGCATTTTCATTTTCAATTCCTCGAGAGAGGCAGTTAGTCATTGAATTCTCAGCCTTATCTTTATGACTTGACAATAAATATGACTCAGGTTAGCTCCCTCACTAAGAGACAAGAGAAAGCATGTTTTCCCTTTCAAATTCCTATAATGATGTCTTAACCTAAGAGGGTTTGCTGCCCTGAAGATTTTTTTTAAATACTTTATTTTTTTTCTTCAAGTTACATCTCAGTCACAAACCCCTCCCTGTTCCCCCTTCCTATCCCGCCCTTCCACCCTCTTCTCCCCAGCAGTTTCCCCTTTCAGTCCAACAGATGGTTCCTTCTCTTATAACAGTA
>CAJQZJ010000662.1:995611-1012917 GCA_907164525.1 Lophiomys imhausi | reverse complement strand
TATAACAGTCCCTCATCTCAGTTGAGAGGTCGTATGAGGGCCAAGAGGAGTGTATTTCTAATTGGACTGGCCTAGTCAAGACAATCTTCCCATTCCTCCTCTCCTCTGTTTCCTATTTCCTTTCTTCCTGCCTTCCCTCTATTCCTCCCTTTCTTCCCTCTTGTTGTATTCCTTCCTTCCTTCCATCCCCCCTTCCTTGTTTCTCTTCTTTACTTCCACACCTCCCTTATTTTCTCTTGATATGTTTCCCACACATTTGCATGCTTCTGCGATCAAAACTCTCCTGCCTAACTCACCCAAGTACTAACCACAGATATGTGCCCTTTTGTCTAGTTCTACCTTTTATTGAGTTCATGTAAACGGAGTACTGACCTGATCATAAAAGTGATACCTCATCATAAGAGCAAATGACATTCTGCCACAGAGGATTTGAAGAGTACGGAACAGAAATCATGGTCACCATTTTAGAGTCCTTTCTAACATAAACTCCATGTAGCTGTTACCTGATAGCCAACATTAGGTCAGGGGCTTTTCACTTTAAGATGCTAATCACTCTAATAGACCAGATCCTATAGCTCTGTCTCTGGTTGTGCTATGGCCTTATAGTCCCTACCCTGAGAATTATAAGAGAAGTTTATAGTTCTGTCAAGTATCTAGAGTCAAATAGAATAAATCAGACTAAATAATATAGTGTGGTACTTCCTACAAGTCCCTCTCAAAACCTATAAAAGCCAAAATATGCCCTTGGAGAATTTCTCTGAAAACTTCCTTCTTTCCTTTGTCCCTGCTATGCTTTCTATGATAGCTGTCTCTCATACACTTCTAATGAAGATCTTCTGGAGATTTTAAAGAGAAGCTCCTTTTCTCTTCAAGGTCCATCATGCAGTCTCTGATATGATATACTGTCACTCCCAATGGTCTCCCACTTCAAGCCAAGTTATGTTTTCCTGGTCATTAGGCTTTCTTTCCTAATAAAGCTCATCCCTGAGTGATAACTTCTTGACAGCTTTTTTCTTCAACTGCTACCTTCTGTCTTCTTAACAGACACAATTCATATAATCTAACACTCCAATAGCTGGCTTGTAGCTACCCATAAGTATTGCCACTTGCACATCCTAGCACACTTTTAATTCTTCAACATATTCCTCTAACGGGCAAACAACCAATAAACCCAACATCTTCAGTAAGAAAGCCATTTCTACAAGTAAACTTACTCTGTTTAAAGTTCAAGCTAAAAGCATTGAAGCCCTCTTTGTAACTTCTGTTCTCTGTACTCTGTTGCCAGGACTGTAATTTCTTCTCCAAAGACAACTGAAAGTTTTTGTAGAAAAGAATAACACTTTGGACTCTAGAAGCAATCAAGGGAATATAAAGGCCAATAGGAATCAGCTTACATTCAGCTTCTTAGCTTTTGAACTGTCTAGTGTTCTCTCATAAAACTCATTAGTCACCCCAATTGAAAACTCATTCCTTCCCAAAGGGGTGCCTAGTAAGCTCCTAGCCATTTCTGATTTCATTGAAGAGTTGCTTTACATACCCATGGTCCTTTGTCTCCTCATGGACTCATTTGTAACCTATGAGTCTTGATCCCAAAAGAGTCCTTTGTTCTTTAAGCCTGACTCTTAGCCTGAATATAGGACATCAGATATGACATTATTTTCTACTTAAGCCTTCATCTATTGATCTAGTATGTAATGGAAGGAGATTTGTTCTTTGAATCTGGTGGGGAGAACCAAAATTTAAAGAAAAAGGCAAATTTCAGCCACCCTTAGTTCACGAATATGCTTTCTTCTGTTGTAATCATCTATGGGAATTGTAGCCAGCTTTCTTCTTTTCTGTTGAAATATTTCTTCACCACAACTCACATCTCAATGAGAAGAGAACTGTTATTCTGTCATTTATTCACTAGTCTTTCTAATAGTTACTGGATACCTACAGTGTGTCTAAGGCATTGTTCCTGATGCTGGAGAGAGGGCTGCAAACACATGTAGTGAGACCTTTGCTTCCTAATGCTTGCGTTCTGGTGGGCAGAGGCCCAGAAAATAATGTGTCTCACTTATGAAAGTCAGGATGACTTCACTGAAACATAGACTGAACTTAGATTATATGTTATTTTTTTCCTTTTTCTACTTCTTGCTTAGGATTCTGTGACTTCAAGTTTTTTTTTTTCCCATTTGTATGGTTTAGATGAACTTCATATTTAGTTAGTTTTGTTTTTGTTTTTTTTTCTGTTGTTCTCAGCAACAGACCCTTTATTCTTCCTCCTCACTTGTTAGAACTGCTCTACCTCTTCCATGTAGTGCCTCAGCAGTGCCCTGGCCTCCCACATTCTTCTCTTTCATCTTTTAGGCTTCATTCCTCCATTAATTTTGGAATTATACTTGGTGCCTTACAACCACTGCACCCTAATGTTCACCTGTGATGTTCTCATCATTGAATACAATGCTTTGCCTCCATTTTCTCCTAATTCATTAATTTATTTATTCATTCAACAACACCAATGAGGAGTCTAATTTGTGACCTCACCCATAATATTGCTTCCACTTAGAAAGTCCTTTTCCTTGTTTTTACCTGGCTAAATCCTATCAAAGAATCAGCTCAAAATCCACTTTTTCTCTCTATTTGATTTTGAAATTTTCTCTGTGACTGCTTATTTTGTATTCTATTTTATTTTATTTATTTATTTATTTATTTATTTATTTTTTTTTAGACAGGGTTTCTTTGTTTAACAGAGCTCTGGCTATTCTAGACTCACTTTGTAGATCAGGCTGGCCTCGAACTCGCAGAGATCCATCTGACTCTGGCTTCCAAGTGCTGGGATCAAAGGCAGGCACCACAATGCCCTTGAATTCTAATTTTTAAACCATCATATGTTGAGTAATGACACTGTTAAGATGTGCTAAGTCTATAAAGGGATCAATAAGCAAAGCTTTTTATGTCATTCTTAGTACATTTAAATGCTGTTGCTGACATTTTTATATAAACATACATTTTTAGGGATTAAGTTACTGAAAATATCAAGTAATGTTTGAGGAAGATGTGTGAAGACACATCATCAGAATAAATAAGCACATGGTAAGTGTACATTCTGCATTTCCACATGTTTACTTACTCATCATGTATAATTTAGTTGCTTTTAATCACCCCTTGAGTCCTCTGATTGACTGGGCCAGTGATTCATGGTAAGAAATAGGTCTGAGGTAGTATCCTAAACAAGCTTTTGAAATTTTACTTTGTTCTGCTGTCAGGTCTTTCTGGAATTTGGCATCCAGTTCCTTCTCATTTTATTTTTGATTCAAATGGATTGGCAAAATTATTGTGTTTAATGCAAATCTGTTTTTCTTGTGGATTTGTATGCAAAATAAATAGCAATTTGATTTCCTATCATTAGTGCTAACTTAAAGAAGTGGGAAATGTGAATGTTCCTTTCAGCAAACTTAAAGACTTGCAACAAAAAGGACTTGATAGTATGATTTTTCTTTGAAAAGTAAATAAAACTGAGATTTAAAAGTTATATCAAAAGTCTATTGGATTTCAGTGTTTACAGACAAAATGTTTATGGTTGACGTTTATCCCTAAATACACTGGAGTAGAAGACAAATCATATTTATAAAAAACCCAGACAACTTTGAGTGAGAACTACACTGAGTATCATGTAATACAGAATTAGATTTATCTGGGAAACTTACCTAACCTGCCTACTTGAAAGATGCTCAAACACTATTTTTTCTTTTTCCAAATAGCATGGTCCTGTTAAACTTTTCTAGTAACAAGATCATTCAGATATTTTAAGAGTTTGATTTTGTGTGTAATTTAGTATAGAATCCAGATTAGCTAAATCAGACTTGGCTTATCTACTTACTTATTAGGTATGTGACATTGGACAGACTACCGAATTGCTTTGTGCCTTGTTTTCTCCTTTGCAAAATGGAATAATCATAGTACTTCTCTCATAAGTTCACTATGAGATTTAAACTGATAATATGCATAAACAACTCACATTAAATTGGACAGTACGTGTACTTTTATAATTACTAAAACTTCAAACTCAAAATGAGAGGTATAGCATGTGTAATAAAGTTAATATTTTTTTCGCTTGTTGTTTTTGAATGCTATTGAGTGTAACATCTGTTACCATCTTATATAGAGCATCTGTGATAACCAATAAAGATGCCTTCAAGTTTGTGCCTGTTGACTTTCCCTTATAAAAGGAGGTGACAATGTAGACATGAGATCCTTACCTAAGAGTTCAGCTACTTCCTTCTACATCCACTCTCCCAAGTGTATGCAATTCTGCCTTATCTTCATGGTCTTGGGAGGTGCCTATTAAATAGAAAATAGAAGGCTATCTTAAGGTGTGGGGGGACTCTATCTGTACAGTTATAGGAGAATCACTATCCATGCTGAGGCTAGCTCTTTAATAATGTAACTATTTTGGAGTCACTACCATTACTCTTAGTAACCTATCCCCTGTAAGTCAAATAAACTCACTAGTTTGCCATAGTGGGTTGGGGTGCATTTGCTACTTAGGTCTGTCTTTAGTGCCTATATATTTGTTGTGAAGAGATGTTTATTCATGCACACTAGTTTTTGCAATACCTTTCAACATGGGTTGGGTAAGATATGTTATCTATCTGATTATATAGGAAGTGCAGGGCCCGCAGCTTCCAAAACTAGGAAATGAAATACCAGTGGCTGCCTGGACAGTTCCCATTTTCTCTCCATACATTACAGCATCGATCTTCAGCCATTTGGCCCCATTCCTCTGACAAACATTGATTGTGGAGCAGGAATTATGAAAGACTTGCCTACCCTGTCTTGGCAGAGCTAGGCTGTCGACTTACCTGCTTTCAAGTTTTGTCCTTTTTGGATAGCATTCTGTCTACAGTTGAAGCAAGGGGTTTTTCTTGCAAAGAGATAGGCTTGCCACTAATTCAATCATCTCACACTGGAGATTCTTCGATGCTCATCTTCTACTTGGAGTAGAATAGGGGGTGCTGTCAGGAGCTGACATGTATCGATATCAAAAAATCTTAAGTTAAGAAAACATCTTTGAATGCCATATTTTGCAGATCTCTTGAGGTTTTTGAAGATTCCCTATCTATCTTTTATATTTAGATAAGCAACTGTTGCTTGTCTCTTAGCAACTTGATTTCTGATTAGCTTAGAAAGTAACTGCAATAGACTGTCATAGTAACTAACAAAATGACACGCTTGCATAACTATTAGTTTCCATTTCTTAATTATCCTAAACAGTTTTTGATGGTTGGTAGCAAAATGCCAAAACTTCACATTTCATTTTTAAGCATTACTAGTTACAATACCTTTAAGAAGCATTACCCCTGGGCTGGAGAGATGGCTCAGCCGTTAAAGGCTAGGCTCACAACCAAAAATATAAGAAGCATTACCCTTAATTTTGTATCAATATAAGAAGATCAATACCAAAGAAGACAAGTGGCCCAGACAATCTCGCCTTGCAGACTTCCCCAATAGCTGTTTCCTCAAAAGTCTACAACCACAACAACTCAAAATCGCTAAGATCATTCAGCTCCACAGACTGCTCCAGCCAGAACTTCAGTAAAGCCCTGAAGATCAGCTTCTGTCTACAAATTTTGTAGGATATCTAAATAGCTGAGCACAAAAGGACGGAACATCAAATGATACTATTAACATTTTTAACCATTTTTCCATTCTTATTTGGGCCCTAAACAGGTTTACTATGCCCCAAATCAGCAGGAAGTCATTTTAAGAGAGCAACGTCCCATCCCCAGAAGGTGGGAAGGGTGTTCCCCTCCACCCCCTTTGGTAATTTGATGGATAATAGAAAAATTTGTTATTTAGGGGAAGAGACTATAAGCTGTTAAATGATCTTGTTAAATGGGTTTTGGAAGTTAGACCCAGGAACTTCTCTCTTTTTCTTTTCTGTATCCTTCTTTCTCTCCTATGTAGGAGTGAATAGACTTGAGAAAAAAATGGGACAGAGACATAGTATAGGAAAGATCAAGAAAAAAGGACAGATTATTGAATATGCCCTTATACCTTTGAATATTGATACAAAATTAATATTATATTTGGCTAAATTGGTGTTGATCATTGTATATTAATGCAAAATTAAGATTGTATTGGACTACATCAGTATTGATCTTTGTGTATTGATACAAAATTAAGATTATATTTGGCCACAATGGTATTGACCCTTGTATATTGATGCAAAATTAAGATTGTATTGGGCTACATAGGTATTGATCTTTGTATATTGATACAAAATTAAGATTATATTTGGCCACATTGGTATTGATCTTTGTATAATTCCTCCCAGGTCTCTGAGGTGGTTGAAGAATAGATAGCTAGAGTCTCATAGTTAAATTTTGAGTTGTTTAGGAATCAAGAGGGTGTTCTGGATCTAAGAAGATGTTTTTAAAATTGTGATGCAAGTTAGTATGAAAGCTGAGTTGGATATGGAATTTTAAACTCATGGAGATGGTTAGATAGTAGAATGTTAAAGTCGGGTGCCAAATACATATGGACTCGACATTGGGAATGTATGCTAAGCCATATAACTCTCATAATTGTGTCCTATTTATTTCTGTTGTTTTGTATTGTGTTTATTATTGTAAGAGAAAGAACCATTTGTTGGACTGAAAGGGGGAGCTGTTGGGGAGAAAAAGTTATACCTTAAACTAAAAAAAAGAGTACAGGATGGGGGGTTGAGGAGGAAGAGGGTGGAAGGGTGGGACTGGAGGGGGGAGTAGGGAGGGGATTGTGATTGAGATGTAACTTGAAGAAATAAAAAATAAATTATAAAAAAGAATAGAAAAATGGTTAGGCAAGTAAAAAAAAAGATATATTATCTACTCTGAAATGTTTTTTCTTTCTTTGTTGTTCTCAAAGAATCAGTTCATATTCACTTGTGAGGAATATAATACAGTCATGGTTGTTCTTGCCTGTAATCCCAGATTTAGGGAGCTAGGGGCAGGAGGAATAGGAGTTACACAGTAAACTTAACATCAACTTGGGTTACAGGAGATCTGTCCTCAAAAAAAAAAACAAAAAAAACTCAAATGAAATAAAAGATCTAATGACTAGAATTTGATATACAATTAATGTTAATAGGATGGAAAAAGAAACATTCTAGGAACTCAACTTTCTTTCTGATAGAAGACCAATTTCTCCTTAAGAGATATATTCTCCACAAGTGCTAGCCTTTCTACTTTTTTCTTTGTAAATAATATTTTTATTCTTTGAAATTTCATACAGTATATTGATCATATCCATCCATAAGCCATAATATAGTTTAAAATATTTAATTAAAATATAATTCCATCATTTCCCTTCCCTTTTCTCTCTTTTTTTGTATTTAGACAAAGTATTTTAATTTTTTTCCAACAAATGGTTCTTTCTCTTATAACAATAAATACAATACAAAACAACAGAAATAGATATGACACAATTATGAGAGTTATATGGCTTAGCATACATTCCCAATGTCTAGTCCATATGTAATTGGCACCTGACTTTAACATTGTACTATCTAACCATCTCCATGAGTTTAAAATTCTATATCCAACTCAGCTTTCATACTAACTTGCATCACAATTGTAAAAACATTTTCTTAGATCCAGAACACCCTCTTGATTCCTAAAAAACTCAAAATTTAACTATGAGACTCTAGCTATATATTCTTCAACCACCTCAGAGACCTGGGAGGGATAAATATATCTGATTATACAGGAAGTGCAGGGCCAGCAGCTTCCAAAACTAAGAAATGACATACCAGTGGCTGCCTGGAAAGTTTCCAATTTCTTTCCATACATTACAGCATCAATCTTCAGCCGTTTGGCCCCAGTTCTCTGACAGACATTGATTGTAGAGCAGGAATTATGAAGGACTTACCTACCCTGTCTTGGCAGAGCTAGGCTGTCGACCTACCTGCTTCCAAGTTTTGTCCTTTTTTGGACAGTATTCTGTCTACAGTTGAAGCAAGGGGTTTTTCTTGCCAAGAGATAGGCTTGCCACTAATTCAACATTCTCACACTGGAGGTTCTTCAATGCTCATCTTCTACTTGGAGTAGAATAGGGGGTGCTGTCAGGAGCTTACATGTCTCGATATCAAAAAATCTTAAGATAACATCTTTGAATGCCATATTTTGCAGATCTCTTGAGGTCTTTGAAGACCCCCATTTATCTCTTATATTTAGATAAGCAAATGTTGTTTGTCTCTTAGCGACTTGATTTCTGATTAGCTTAGAAAATAAACTGTAATAGACTGTCATATTACCTAAGAAAATGACAAGCTTGAATGACTTTTAGTTTGCATTTCTTAATTATCATAAACAATTTATGACAGTTGGTAGCAAAAGGCCAAAACTTCACATTTCATTTTTAAGCATAACCTAGTACAATACCTTAAAAAGTGTTAACCTTAATTTTGTATCAATATACCAATGTCAATTCCAATGTGGCAAAATATAATCTTAATTTTGTATCAATATACAAAGATCAATAATGACCTATGTAGCCCAATATAATCTTAATTTTGCATCAATATTCAAAGGTCAATACCAATGTGGCCAAATATAATCTTAATTTTGTATCAATATACAAAGATCAATACCGATGTAGCCCAATACAATCTTAATTTTGCATTATATACAATGATCAATACTAATTTAGCCAAATATAATATTAATTTTGTATCAATATACTAATGTATAACTGCATATTCAATAATCTCTCCTTTTTTCTTGATCTTTCCTATATTATGTCTATGTCTCACTTTTTCTCAATTCTGTTCATCCCTACATAGGAGAGAAAGAAGGATACAGAAAAGAAAAAGAGAGAAGTCACTGGATCTAACCTCCAAAACCTATTTAAAAAGACCTTTTAACAGCTTGTAATCTCTCCCCCTAAATAGCAAGATTATCTATAACCCATCAAATGACCAAAAGGGGGAAAAACACCTTCCTGTCTATTGGTTCTTTTCTGGTCCTTTCCAAATTCATTGTCTCCTTTTCTTTAACTATCATTGTTAAATGTACCTATAAATAAATAATCATATAAATTCAACCTACTGAATCTATTTAGTGTTACCCTCATGAATATGTTCACAGGGCAATTACTGTTAGTAACCTACCCCCTGTAAGTCAAAGAAACTCACTAGTTTGCCATAGTGGGCTTGGTCCATTTGCTACTTTGGTCTGTCTTTAGTGCCTATATATTTGTTGTGAAGAGATGTTTATTCAGGCACGCTAGCTTTTGCAATATATTTCAACATGGGTTGGGTAAGATATGTATCTACTCTCAAATGTTTTTTCCTTCTTTGTTGTTCTTGATATTGCCCTTGATATTGGTCAGCTAATCGGGGCTCATCATTAAGGAAGACTGATTCTTTCAGTTTTACTTACTTGCTGCTCTTCATCTAGGGGCAAGGGCCATGGAACTTCCTCATCTACATTGGGATGGTAACTAGTTTGTAGCTTTTTAGATCTTGTTTAGACATCTTAAACAATCGGAGCAGCCTGTTTATCACATTTTACTAATGTAAAAGTTAATCCTCAGGAAGGAGGCTTTTGGGGCAGTTTCAGCTCAAATCCTCATAAGTTCTAGTCTAGAGGGAATGGCATCTTTAGATATAGGGTTTTACTTTCAACTTCTGTGAGGTGGCCAAGATCAATAAAAATAGTCTGTATGTTTGTAGGGTGGTCTTTTGGACACTGACCAAAACTTTAAATGAAGTTTCTTATGCCTGGCACTCAGGATTTTTGTTAGGTATTTTATGGCTCTTGAGGGCCTCAAAATCACCCTGAGTGTTAAAACCTCAAAATAATATATATGTACATATATATGTAATATATAATGAACTATGTATATAAATTATATATAAATATATGTTATATATAATTTTTGGTAAATAGAAAAAAATAATTATGTCTTTTAAAGCATTTTTGAGTTATTTTCCACTCCTCATTCTATAGTATATTCCCTCTTACTTCCTCAAATAAAGCTCCAATCCTATTTACCAATTTCCCCTTTCATATCACCTGTATCCTGCCTTCTCACTCTAGAGCAGTCCCTCTGGTTACTTTTTACTTCTGGTTTTTGTGATTCCTAGAGGTTATATACTCAGATCTGAAGATATGGAGCTAGGAACCACAAATGAGAAAGAACATGTACCTCACTGAATATAATATTTTCTTAGTTCCATCCACTGACACTGAATTTTTATATTTTCACATTTCTTTATAGCTGAATAGAATTCCATTGTGTGAATGCTCCATGTTTTCAATGTCCATTTGTAAATTAAAGAATATTTAGGTTGTTTCCATTTCTAGATATTCTGAACAGAGTTGCAAGCAACATGGCTGAACAAGTATCTGTGGAGCAGTAAGTAAAGTTCTGTGAGCATATACCAAGAAGTTGTTCAGTTTGATCATATGGTAGATTAATTTTTGGAGACTTCTCCATACTTATTTCCAGTGTGAATGTACCCATTTACAGTCCTATCAATGGTGCATTATAGTTTCCCTGTTTCCACATCCTCTTCTGCATTTCTTGTTTTTTTTCTTAAACATTCTGACTTGGGTAACATGAACTCTCAAAGTTGTTTTCATTTATATTCCCCTGATTGCAAGGATGAACATATTTTGAGATATTTCTTAGCCATTATAATTTCTCTTTTGAGAATTCTCTATTTAAATTCATAGCCCACTTATTCATAGCTCATTTGTTTTTATATTCTTTATATAGTCTGGATATTAATCCCCGGTCAGATGTATAGATGGCAAAGATTTTCTCCCATAATGTGAGCTCCTCTCCGCTTGATTATTTTCTTTACTATACAGATAATTTTTAATATTATGAGGTCCCACTTGTCATCTGTTGGCCTTAATTCTTAGGCAAATAGATTCTTATTCTGAAAGTCCTTTCGCACACATATTGTAGGGTACTATTCATGCTTTCTTCTAACATTTTCAGCATTTCAGGCATCACATTGAGGTCTTTGATCCATTTGGAATTCATTTTTATGCAGAGTCATAGATATCTCTTTCATTGTTTTACTCGCATATGTCCAGTTTTCCCAGCACCATTTGTTGAAGATGTTGTCTTTTCTTTAGTGTGTGCTTTTGGCACCTCAAATGTCAGATGGCTGTTAGGTCCATGTACTCATGTTTGGGTCTTCTTTTTTGTTCAGTTTATCTACATGTTTGTTTTTTGTGCCTGTACCATATTGTTTTTATTACTATAGATCTTTAATATCTCTTGAAATCTGCATTGAAATTCTTCCATCATTTTTATTTTTTTCTGTGAATTGCTATGGCTATCTGGGGTCTTATGTGGTTCCATATGAATCTTAGGATTCTATTCTATTCTGAGTATTATGAGCATTTTGATTAGGATGTCACTGAATCTGTAAATTGCTTTTGGTAGAATGGTCATTTTCACAATGTCAATTCTATCAATTCATGAATATATAAAGTTTTTCCATTTTCTAGTGTCTTTCTCAATTTCTTTTTCAGAAATTTGATGTTTTCATTGTAGAGAGATTTTTATGTCCTTGGTTAGATTTATTCCTAGATGTTTTATTTTCTTTGAGATTCTTGAAAAAAAAAAGTGTACCCCTAATCTTCTTCTCAGAATATTTGTTGTTGGTATTTAGAAGGTCTACTGATTTTTGTAATTTGATTTGGTATTCTGTTATTTTGCTGAAATTGTTGATTGCTCCTTGAAGTTTTCTGGTAGAATTTCATGACCTCTTATATACAATATCATCATATACAAATAGGGATAATTTGACTCATTCTCTTCCTATCTGCATTCTTTTAATTTACTTCTCTTTCCTTATTGCTCCAGCTATTGCATGTCTTAGAAAACTTGGAATAGCTCTACCTCAAGACCCAGCCATACCACTTCTAGGTATATATCCAAATGGTTCCTCACCAAACCACAAGGATATTTCCTTATCTATGTTCATAGCAGCCTTATTTGTAATAGCTAGAAACTGGAAACAACCCAGATGTCCCTCAACTGAGGTACGGTGAAAAAAAACTGTGGTCCATCTACACAATGGAATACTACTTAGCCATCAGAAACAAGGAAATCATGCAATTTGCAGCCAAATGGATGGAACTAGAGAAGCTCATCCTGAGTGAGCTAACCCAGACTCAGAAGGATGCACATGGCATCTATTCACTTATAAACGGATTTTAGCCACATGGTGCAAGATAACTATACTACAGCCAATGCACCAAAGGGAACAGGAACATATGCTTTGTTACCTGTCAATGACACACTTTGTCCTAATGGGGCTGCCTTGTAGGCCCCTAGTGTATGAGGAGGCTCTTGGCCCTCATATGACTGCTGAACTTGGCCAGGGGACTGATATGCAGGGACACTCCACTCTGGAGGAGTGGGATGGAAGGGATGAGGATAGAGGGTGGGAGGGCAGGAATGGGAGGGTTGGAAAGAGGGTACTGTGATGGAGATATAACCTGAAGTAATAAATAAACATAACAAAAATAGTTAGATACTGTAGATGTATCTTCATAGTTCCTAAATGTCATTCCCATTCAAACTGTCACAAACCTAAAATACAATAAAGGAAAAATCAGACAAACAAACAAACAAACAAAAAGAGTATACTAGAGAGGAATGGAGGTAGTGGATAGTCTTGTCTCCATCATGATTTTAGTGGAATTGCTTCAATTTCTTTCTACACTTAGGGTTATATTGACTATGAGTTTGTCATAATATAGCCCTTATTAGCTTGAATTGTCTTTTTCTCAGTACTATGTTCTCTAGGTCTTTTATTATGAAGACATATTTGTTAAAGACTTTTCTTCTATTGAGATAATCATGTGATTTTTGTTTTTACAAAAATTTATATGGTTAATTGCATTTATTGACGTACGTATGTTGAACCATCATAGCATCTTAAGGATAGAGCCAAGTTTATTGTGGGAGATATTCTTTTTGATATGTGTCATTTTTTTTGTCTTGCAAGTATTCTACTGTCAATTTTAACATATATTCACTAGGGCTATTGGATTGTAGTTTGTATGTGTCTGTTAAATCTTGGTATTAGAATAATACTGGCTTTATAGAGAAGTATGGAAGGATTTCTCTATTTTTGAAAAATAATTTAGGAAGAATTGATGGTAGATCTTTGAAAGTGTGGCACATTTCTGCTGTGAATCCATCTGTGCCTGACTGTCTTTTAGTCAGAAGGATTTTTATTGGCGTTTCAACTTCTTCCTTTTTTATGGGTCTGTTTATGTTGTTTATCTCTTCTTGGTTTAACTTTAGTGGTTTGGCCGAATCTAGAAATTTATTCACTCCTTTCATATTTTCCAACTTAATGGGGTACAGATTTTTAAAGATTCTCTTATGGTATTCTGCATTTCCTTGGGGACTGTTGTAATCTTTCACTATTCATTTCTGATTCTGTTAATTTTTGTCCTCTCTTTATTTTGGTGAGTTGGGCCTAGAGTCTGTCAGTCTTGTTTATCTTCTAAAAACAAAACAAAACACCCCTAAAACAGCTCTTAGATTCCTTGATATTTTCTACTGTATTGTTTTCTTTCTTACCATCTACTGGATTTGGGCTTGGTTTGTTCTTGTTTGTCTAAAGTCTTGCATTACATCATTAAGTTATTCACTTGTACCCCTTCTGATTTTTTAATGTAGGCACTTACAGCTAAAAAATTCCCTCCCATGACTGCTTTTAATATGTCCCAGAAGTTTTCTTGTGTTATGATTTTAATTTTCATTTAGTTCCACAAATTTAAAATTTTTTCTTTGACCCATCCATTGTTCAATAATGAGTTATTTAATGCCCATGAGTTTGTGTGCTTACTAGAAGTTTGTTTGCTATGAATTTTATGTTCTTTAAAATTATACTTAGTATTCAGAGATATTTCAGCCCTTTTTATTTTGTTAAGATTTGTTTTATGTCTCAGTATATGGTATATTTTAGAGACATTTCAGTGGCCTGCTGCTCAGAATGTATATTCCTTGGTGTTTTAGTGGACTAGTCCATCCATTTGATATATCATACCATTTAATTCTAAAATTTCTTGTTTATTTTTTGTTCAAATGTAGTATCTCCTAGAGGAGGAGTGGGGTAATGAAATTGCCTAGTATTATTGTGTTGGTGTTAATATTTGTCTTTAGCTATCTATTCTTCAACCACCTCAGACACCTGAGAGGTATAAATATATCTGATTATATAGGAAGTGCAGGGACTGCAGCTTACAAAACTAAGAAATGACATACCAGTGGCTGCCTGGACAGTTCCCATTTTTTCTCCATACATTACAGCATCAAACTTCAGCCGTTTGGCCCTGTTTCTCTGACAGACATTGATTTTAGAGCAGGAATTATGAAGGACTTACCTACCCTGTCTTGGCAGAGCTAGGCTGTCAACTTACCTACTTCCAAGTTTTGTCCTTTTTGGACAGCATTCTGTCTACAGTTGGAGCAAGGGGTTTTTCCTGCCAAGAGATAGGCTTGCGACTAATTCAATCATCTCCCATTGGAGATTCTTCGATGCTCATCTTTTACTTGGAGGAGAATAGGGGGTGCTATCAGGAGTTGATATGTCTCGATATAAAAAGAATCTAATGTTAAGAAAACATCTTTGAATGTCATATTCTGCAGATCTCTTGAGGTTTTTGAAGAGGCCCTATCTATCTCTTATATTAGGATAAGCATATGTTACTTGTTTCTTAGCAACTTAATTTCTTATTAGCTTAGAAAATAACTATAATAGGCTGTCATAGTACCTAATACAGTGACAGGCTTGCATGACCATTAGTTTGAATTTCTTAATTATCCTAAACAGTTTATCACAATTAGTAGCAAAAGGCCAAAACTTCACATTTCATTTTTTTCTTTACCCCCTGACCCTTCCATCCCATTTCTCTGGAGTGGAGTGTCTCTATATAACAGTCCCTCACCTCAGTTCAGAGGTTGTGTGAGGGCCAAGAGCCTCCTCATACATTGGGGGTCCACGAGGCAGTACCACCAGTGAAAAGTGTCTCATTGCCCAGGAGAGAGAACTAAAACACAAACAAACAAATAAGCAGAAAAACAGATAAAAAAGAGTCTAAAATAGGAAAAAAAATAAAAAGTCTATGTCCATGTTCCCTTTGGTGGGTTGGTTGTAGTATCGATATCCTCTACTATATAGCTAAAATCCTACTATAAGTGAATAGATGCCATATGCATCTGAGTCTGGGTTAGCTCACTCAGGATGAGCTTTTCTAGTTCCATCCATTTGGCTGCAAATTGCATAATTCCATTTTTCCTGATAGCTGAATAATATTCCATTGTGTAGATGTACCACAGTTTTTTTAACCCATTCTTTGGTTGAGGGACATCTGGGTTGTTTCCAGTTTCTAGCTATTACAAATAAGGCTGCTATGAACATAGATGAGGAAACTTTCTTATGATTCTGTGAGGAGACATTTGGGTGTATACCCAGAAGTGGTATGGCTGGGTCCTGAGGCAAAGCTATTCCAAGTTTTCTAAGATATCGCCATACTGACCTCCATAGTGGTTGCACAAGCCTGCACTCCTACCAGCAATGGAGTATCATCTCAATATTGAACATCTATGCACCAAATACAAAGGCAACTGCATTTATAAAAGAAACGCTTCTAAAACTTAAATCGCACATCGATCCAAACACTTTAGTAGTGGGAGACTTCAACACCCCACTCACAACTATGGATAGATCATCAAGACAGAAGCCAAATAGAGAAATATTGATTGGACATTCTTAAAGCTTTGTTTTTCAGATCTGATGAGCAATTAAAAGTACACTATCCACATCATTTTTCCCATGTTCTGTCCTTAGGAAATCTGATTGAGAAGCTTAGTGGTGGGCTCCAAGAATTCCTCTGGCCCTCTACAATGGAACAGTGATGCAAAGATATATTTGGGGACAACTACTCTAGTGCCTTTTAGTTTTGACATCTTATTGCCTTTTAATTGTAGAACAAGGCCACCTTAGAAAGTATAGCAGAAAGTAGTTGCATTAAGGCACTCTATTCATTTAAAGTCAGGAAATATTTTACTGCTTGAGTGAAGAACATGGGGCTTGATAGAAAAGATGATGTTAAAACTGACCATTAAGACTGGGCAGAGAGTGCATGTTTGCTTGATATTTAGTGTAGCTTAGTTATTGGTCGGAATATATGTACATAGCAGAAGGAGCAAAATGATCTGTTTTAATGAGATAAAGCATAGATCTAGTTGTCTTTTTGCTCTCAAAATTGTTTTCCATTTGTGGATGAAATATTTTATGGCTTCAGTTTGCTTTCTGAAAGTGCAGCATATGGTCAGGTGGTGACAGGCATCATAAGGATTCTTTGTGAAATAAAAGAACACAGCCTGCCCTTTGTGATCCACTTAGGTTAGTCCCCATTGGACTTCTGGTTAGATACAAAGACTATCAGGACCACTATGTTATTTAAAATAATAGATTTACTGCAGAATTATTATTATTATTAAACCAACATTGACTTTTTTGTTTAGATGAAACCATATAAAGGCAACATTCTGAGTAAATTATATGGCATCTACTTGATGAAATAATGAGCCTAAGTTTAGGGGTGGAAAGTAATGATCTAATGCAATATTTAGAATGAGTGTTTAGTATGTAGTTATTAACCTAAAAGTCACATCCTGCATTCTTTTAATTTGTGAAAAATTTGTCACTAATTGCCCAAGAAACCTCTGATTTTTCATACAAAATCACCTCATAGCTGTTGACTTTCTCCCCCTTCTCCTGTCTTAAAATATAGCCCTATAAACAGTAGAATTCTCTAAGATTTGCATACCCTCTCTAAATAGTGAACTGCTAAGTTTAGCCCCATTGCTATCTTTTCAAAAATAGAATTCTTTCCCCATCCAACTCTGTCTTTGATAAGCCACCAACAAATCACAGTTTTATTTTAATGACAACTAGTTTAAAATCTTATTTAACCTTTTGATCCATTGAGAACCTGCTAATTCTGAAGTATTTTGGAGCTTAATTACTGCTTTGTAGAGGAAGTGGATATTATCTTTCATTTAGAAACTGTTTGAGAGATAAGTTCTGGTCTTTAATTCAAATTCACTCTAAATGAGGCAAGGTTAGGCAAACAGAAGTAAAAAATTGAAAGGGCTCCGTGAATTCCAGGCCAACCTGGTCTACATATGGAGTTCTCAGACATCCAGGGCTATGTAGAAAGACCCTATCTCACAACAACACACATGCACACACACACACACACACACACACACACACACACACACACACACAC
>CAJQZJ010000662.1:981084-995601 GCA_907164525.1 Lophiomys imhausi | reverse complement strand
CACACACACACACACACACACACACACACACACACACACACACACACTCACACATACACACAGACAGACACAGGAATGAAAGGGAAAAATAAGCTAGATAAGAAATAAGGTAGCCAGGTTGATATGCAGCCTTGAGTCTACCATTACTTTCTTCATGGCAGCATTTGTAAATTTGCTTATACCCAATCTACTGCTTTATGCATCTTTGCTGATGCTGGTGTAGCAAACATCTGTTGACTTTGAAACAAAAAATAGACAAAATAAACCTGTAGTGATTAATTTCCTGCAGTAGTTACCTTTATGAATTTGAATTCTTTGCCTCTAGTATCTTCAGAGTATCTTAGAGTGTAGTGACTTTCACTGGGATTTCTTTGATAGAAAAAATTATAAAAGATCTCACAAGAGCTATATGAAAAAAATATTTGTCTTCCAGAATTCTGACTTCAGAAAATGCCCCCAAATTCAGGAAAATGTCTACGATTGCATCTCTTCTGTCTTATTGTTGGACAGCTAAAAGGAATTGTGTTGTTAGAAGAGCCAATGTTAATTGCAAAATTTGACATCATTTATTATTTTGCAAATTGTGTTCTGTGTTCATCCTGTCTGTGGTTACAACATATGTTTCATCCAAAGGACTTGGGATAGTATCTTCCTATGTATTAGGATTTAAAATATTTTTATTTGATTTTGAAACACTTTAAAACCCACAAGTTTAGCTAAAATGATCATAACTTTGTAGGGAAAGTATTTGAAGGTCAAAGGAGTTAAATGAGATGCCAACAGTCATGTACTTGCTAGGGTGTTGGCAAAACTTAGAAACCATGAATCTGGACTTCCCTTTCAGGACATTTTTATTACAAAATGTTCTTTTGATTTTGCATTTTGAAAGACACAGAAGTGATCTGTGAAATGATGATTAGCACTAGGCATCCCAAGTAGCCCTGGAGTGCTTCATGGTTCAAATGCCCAAGACCAGATGGAAGTCCAGAAGTGGGTGACTCAGAATTTATTAGTTTCGCCACCTGGGTAGTACACCCGAACCAGCTGCCACAAGGCAGTTCCATTTTCAGCAAAGCAGTAAATGAACACAAAAAAGAGAGTCAGTCTCCATAATAAAGGACAATGGCTGAAACAGCACAAGACTCATTCAGCATGATTCCTGTTGATACCTCTTGTAGGAGGAACGGTTACCATGCCAGGGACAAGGCAAGAAACTGTTATGGTACCTTGCCTCCAAAAATCAACACCTCAGTTGGTTCAGGAGCTACTGTCAGTTTGGGATGTGTTTGAATTACAGGCTGGGTAGGTTGTCAAAGTCACATCTCATGATCTGGAAAAGAAAACTTAAGCCAATGCTATATCAAAACTATGTCATGAAATTAGAGGGTTCTTTTTCCTTGTAAATTATGAAATATCATTTATCACCCTTTCATAGTCCCAAATCCCCTGGAACATAAGTATCCAGGAATGCTAGGATTCCTGTGGATAGTTGTAAAAATCTTGCCATTATTCTCATGATTCTCTTATATGGACTTGGAAGTTTATAGCTTGTGCCTATAATCGCAATACACAACAGGGTAAAGCAGGAGAATTGCTGCAAGCTTAAAGCTGAGGTTCTATGTCAACCCTCAAAACAACCAACAAAAATCAAAATGAGAGGTTTTTCAAGGTCTGTCCACCAAACAAGGCTAAAGTGGAGTTTCAGATGAGCCATAAACAGATCTATGGTGCTCAAATCCATAATGAACTTAATAATGAAGGTATATGGGGTCAGATCAAGTTGAAAGAGAGATACAGTAAATTTTGCTTACATGGGGAAGGTTTATTAACGAATTAAAAAATCTTGTGTTTATGTAAAAGAAATGCATGGGGATTTTTCAAAACTCAACTAAATGGCTTAATAGAAGCTTGGCATAATTTCTCTTTGTATGTTGGAAAGTTTAGAATTCTGTTGCTCTCTGTTCTCATGCACTAGAGTTGGTGATGATGCAGGCTTTTTGGTGTCATGATGAAAAGCCAGAGAATGGAGTTCATGTACTAGCTGCTGACTTACTCTGCTGCACCCTTTTCCCCCCTCTCAAGTCTAGACAAGGTGCCACTGTCTTGGCTAGCATTTGCCTTCAGATGGCCTTTCCAGGAGATGGATTTTTATGTGTTTATATTTTTAAACTGATAATTACTTAGTCATGCAATAATGTAATGCTGTTCTCTATTTGTGTGAAGAGAATACAGATATGAGTTTGTTCTCATTAAATTGGGGTCTTTTTCCTCTCTAAAATGACATGAAGTGAGGTGGCTTTATATTATAATATTTTGCTCATGATTACAGGTAAACTAACTACTTTTCTTCATATTTTTATTCTGGCAGGTGGCATGTTTGACCCAAGTAGCTGCTAATTATCTCATTGGCCAAAAGGAAGCAAAACGCTGGGGTACAGCTCACGGCAGTATTGTTCCTTATCAGGTACAAGTTAGCCTTCTGTTGCTAATAACCTGCAGATCTGTACAATATGATTCTGGGAAATTATTTTTAAAAATCCTCTAGGGTTATTCTCTGACTTATTACAGAAAGGTTCTGTTGTTTGCTTTAATTTTTTTTTTTGTGTCGTATTTCTTCACCAGAAGATTTGTAACAGGACACTTAAGTGGATCAAAGGGACTTTCAGAAGGGAGTTACATTGGGTCTCATAATATGGTTTCTCTCCCTCCCTCCCTCTGTCCTTCCCTCCCTATCTCTCCCCGCTACCTCTCCTTTCACCTAAAAGTTTCTGTTAAGCCTTCAACTATAGCTACTTTATAAAGCATGGTGCGTTATCATGCTAGCTTTAAAACAAACGTTACCTTCTCTATCTGACAATCATATTCTCACAGGGTTAGAGTGAAGGAAAAATCTTTATCCATGGAGAAAAACAGATTATTTAAGAGCTGCTATTCTTTATTAAGTATGTAAACTTATTCTCAGAAATTCTGAACTTTGACTAGTGCAAATAAATATGTGAAGAAACAGTGATCCTTCAAAAATGACAAAATCTCTACTACTTCTCCCAAGCCACTAGCCTTAGCTTAGCCTCATTGCTTATTTATTTGCATTTCCTTATATATTTGTCAAACTGTCCATACTACATCATGAGTTTAAAAGTAGTGAGAGTCTTTCTCATCATTTATCTCATATCCAATGGAATGCAGGCAGTATCTGCTGAATAAAGGAATGGATTTTATTCTAGCTATTTCAATATGTGTATTCTTGACCAGAAACAAAAAACTCAGAAGTTTTCATTTGCTAGAAAATCTATCAGCAATTCCAGTCATCATTTCTATGTTAAGAGATTATTTCCTTGGGCAGGCCTGGTTTCATTTCTTCTTTGTTTTTTAAGCTACATTTTATGATGCAAAGTATTTTCAAGCAAATTTTAGCAAAGGTCAAAATGTTAGAATCTATATGAATTCATCTCAAATAATGGAAATTTTGGCTTCAGTCTTTGACATATAAGGAGAAAGTAGCATTTTTAAGTTTGAGGAAAGCATGATTCAGTGCCAGCCCAGTATGCTTTCCTCTTGCTCCGTTTATGGCCATTTTATACCTGAGACTTTGCTATGATTTCATACTGTAGCTGCTTTTCTCAAGTTGAGTTACCTTCTGGGATAATTACAAGTTTGGAGAATTATGTTAGTGGTTCTTTAGTTTTAGTTTTTGTTTTTTGTTAGTTTTTTTGTTTTGTTTTTCCACTAGTGGATTCATAGCCACGTTAGGGACATTTGCCTCCCTAACTAAATTTTTGTTGTTGTTTGTTTTGTGGCTGGCTTTAGGCATCTAGCTAGACCTTTCTACCTTGATTCGTAAAAGTGGTATTTTTGAACTGTGTAGGGATAAGAAGACTCAGCCTTATTATTTTCCAGTTTAAAAAAAACCTCACACAAAGATTGAATGGAGAGTTTCTAACAGTGGCCTCTTTGCTCTGTGCTTAGACAGTTTTAGCTCCTTCCACCAATGACAGCAGTGTGCTGTGGTTTCATTTCCCTTCAACTCTGTCACTCTTTTTCTCACCCAGTTTGCTCCTAGCTCAGGGGTATGGTTAAGTGATTCATAATTATGGTTGATGATGCAAAGTATTCTCAAGCGAATTTTAGCAAAGAACAATGTTAGAATCTATATGAATTCATCTCAAATAATGGAAATTCTGGCTTTAGTCTCTGACGAATAAGGAGAAAGTAGCATTTTTAAGTTGGGAAGCTTTTTAGGATAGTTCTAAGTCACATTACAAAATATAAAAGTTTATTTTTTATTCATTCTTTATTTTTGATAAAAACAAAATATCCATTTTAAAAGCTTGTTGTAGATCTTAGCCATCTCTCCTGGGCATTCATACCTAAAATTCTGGCATCCCAAATAAGCTCTTAGTTATTTATTTTGTGAAGGACAAAGGGATTCAGAGTCTTTGGCCTTTATTTTAGAAGGTTAAGTGTGTAAGAGACTTGTCTGACAGTGTGAGTTATTTTTTTTTTCAAGAATAGAGATGCACTTTCTGGTTGACTCATTCCAGCCATGTTAAATGTGTCTGGGTCTATGTGATCATAGTTGCTTGTAAGAAACGAACTCTCTGGTCTTTCTTCAGGAGCATAGAATCAATCTGCTGCTTCTTTCTAGAGAACTAGTTCAGCACAATGATTAAAGATTAAATGCAAATTTAACTTTAATGAAACTAATATAATAAGATATGCTTCAAGATTCTTGTCTGTTTGCAATTTTTAAATAGACCTGAGGAATATTTTCATGAATGAATTTCAAGATAATTATTATTCAGTTGCCCTTGCTAATTACAGTTTTGTTTCTAATTTACTTATTGTTTGAGTTCATAGCCAAATGTCTATAATAAAGATCCTGATAGTTTTGGGAGTTTGTTAACGTTCTTACCTTGCTTTTTTCAGTAGTTGAACTCCATTTAGATAATTATAGACCTTGAAAACATTGAATGTATATTTCTGAGAAAAAGTAATCCCTCATTATGTGTTATTCTATAAACAGATATTTCTTAACTTCTCAGGTCAATTATCCATTGGTGCAGTTTTCTTCTTAATTCTTTTGTTGCTAACTTTTCTTTTTTTATTAATTTTTTGAGACAGGGTCTTGTTATGTAGCCCAGCCAGGCCTTGAACTTTTGATATTCTTAACTTAACTTTTTGCCTGGTAGGATTCAGGTATGTGCCACCACACTCAGCTTGCTGGTAATTCTTTTTCCTGATTTTTTAGGGAGGGGTTCTCTGTGTAGTTCTGACTGTCCTGGAACTCACTCTGTAGCCAAGGCTGGTCTTGAACTCACAAAGATTTGCCTACATCTGCCTCCTGAGTGTTGGGATTAAAGTCATGTGCCACCACCACCCCCTTTTTTGCTGGAAAAATTTGAAAACTTAACAAGTTAAATAAAAATAGAAACAATATAGATATAGTTTTTTGCTGTTTCTGTTAAGAAAAATGGACTTATGATATTTATAGGTAAATGGATAGAACTATCAATAATGTTCTAGACATATATAACCTAGAGTCAGAAATCCAAACACTGTGTGATTTTTTTCTTGTATGTGGGTGTTAGTTTTTAAGCTTTACATATGTGTGCTTCATTTAGAATACCCATAGAGGTTAAGTAACTAGTAAGAGGTCATTGGGGAGGAAGGTTTAATAAAAGAATGGGAAATAAAATATAATGAAAAAGGGGTGTAGAACAGGAAGGATTAAATGGATTGGGGCATGGGAGAGTAGGGTAGAAGAAGGAATAGTGAGGGGAACACCTAACATTAAAGGCCATTTGAACATGCCATATGTAACCTAGTGCTATAGAAGTTTCCTAACACACACACACACACACACACACACACACACACGCAGTATGTTTAGAGTTACCTTCTAAATGATGGCAATGATCCAAGTAGACATTATATGCTCACAGACAAAACTCATGGATTACCTCTTTTTGAGTTGTTGATCCAGTAGAGTCACATAGATTCCTGCTCCCCCAACATGACAGAGTATTGCCACTGATATTCTTTACCATCTACAATTTAACTTTAAGATCCTATTGTAGAAGACACTACATATCTGAGTAAAAGTACATGGAGATGTCTAATTGGTGTCCAGCTGGAAGCTTCAAACCTACTGGCCTAGCATTCATACCCATGGAAGTTGGTATAAATGCTACCAAAAGAGAGAGGTAAACCTCAGTGTCATCCAGTCCTGAATCCCGTGAGTCATAATAATGACATGTCTGACAAGATATGCCATGTGGTGCAATAGTGGGACAAATATTATGGGAATAACTAAACAATATTTAGATTTAAGTGCTACTCCATGAAATGGAACACATATGGAACTGACATTGTCAGTGAGGTCAAGGACCTGTGACTAGATAGGTAATGGGCCCCAGAGGAAAACTTATTTGTATTATTCTACATGGACATGGCAATAAAACAATTCCTGAAATCTTATTACTATGTCTGTAAATCAGGACACCACTCCAACCTCATTAGAGGAACTTCTTGAAGTGGGTGCTGATTAACACAGAGACCTACAACTGGTCAATGTGCAGAGAATAAGAGATATTGGAATGTTTCATCCTATAGGGATATCCATGTTTAGCCTTAGGAAGGGTTGTAAGATTTTAAGAGCCAGAGGTGGTAGATGACTTTAAGGAAACAGTGTTTTCCAGACATAATAAGGCAGATGCTCATATGAACCCACAATGATTATGACAGCATTCAACAGGCCCACAAGTCAAAATTTAAGCATGGAACTTATTTAGTCCTCCTTCTTCACTCTCTGTTATCCTTCCTCTCCCCACATTTTTCCTTCTTCCCCCATCATAACATTTCTGTTTTCCTCTCTGGAGCTTATTCCTCTCACCTCCTCCAGTGGTCCTTTCTACTTTTCTGGCTGCTATGGTTACTTCAGGATATACATTCAAACTTAAAGATTTGAATCTGGATCCACAAATAAGAAAGATCAGGCCATGTTTGTTTTTCTGGGTCTGGGTTAATTTGCTCAGTATAGTATTTTCTAGTTCTATTAATTTACCTCTATATTCATGATTTAATTTTTTACAGCTGAATAGAATTCCACTTTGCATTTGAACCACATCTTCATTATCCATTCATCATTTGATGGACATCTAGGTTTCTTCTCAGCCCTTGAATTTTAATATTGTAGCCTGAGTTTATTAAAAAAATCCCTTATAGATTTCAATTTCTTAAAAGCCTACATTTATATTTATGTTTGTGATCCTGACACCCAACTCTCTTTCAAGTCATGAAAGATCTATTCACAAGTATACTTATGAGGATAGAAACTATAGTGGATATATTGAAGAAAAACAGATTTTTTTTATTGAAGTTTAGCCAATCTTCAAACATTTCTACTCACATTTCTGACTATGTTTTTTGTCTGCTAACAAGGAGGCTCATTAATATTGAGGAGTTGGGGTCATGCCATTTTCCCCAATTCCATGATTAATACAAATTTTCATGAGATCAGTCAGGAAAATAGATTGCAATCATAACATCTTCTTCCCTTAAAAGACCATGAAAGTTAAGTCTACCATCTTTCCTACCCTTCTGGCTTTCCTCCTTCCTCTCTCTCCTCAATTTTCCTTTCCTCCTTTTTCTTGCCCCTTTCTCTTTCTCTCTTTCCCTTTTTATTTTTTGAGGTGTCCGTATGTTACTCAGACTATTCTCAAATTCCTGGGTTCCATCTCTTTTCTTGCTAAACCTCTCAAATACTTGTTACTATAGACATATACAATTCTTGGCTATTCTATTTCTTGGTATCCATTTACTTTAATCACTTCTGAGAACCCAACTCGCCCAGGCCATTTATTGTCATCTATTAGGGTATGTTCAGCACCTTCTTTGATCCAGACATTTTTTTGTGCCATGCTTCTTGGTGGCTGTAAATTTTACCACATAGACTTACAAAACATTTAGATCTAATTTATTTAAATCTCTCTAAATGATCATTTCCTCTTCATAATTTGTTCTCACTGAGATATTTCTCAAATGCTAGAGTATATATGGATTATCCAGATATTTTGTGAAGGCATAGATTCTGATATGAAGTGAAGCTGATGCTGTACTAGGAGCATTAGGTTACGTATTTCGATTTAATTAATAGTGACACAATTGTTCTTATACTTAACTGGAAAATGCTAGTACTGATTAAACATAATATTCCATCCATTCCATGCCTGTTTCTAAGCAGTGAATATGTCCAGTATATGTATGAGCCCACTGACTGCCTACCTCTCAGTTTGTAGTCATTTCTTATAGGTTGTTGCCAGCCTTACCTGAAGATTCTGATACTGTTAAATACACTGTTTTATGTCTCCCTGAGCTGTCTACTTCATGTATCTTTACAGATCTTTCCAACTGGTACTTACCTTTAGTTGACACCTTTTCATTAAAACTTGATGCAATCAAAAGAGATTAACTTTATCATTTGTTGTACTCTGTAAATTCCAAGAATTACCCATATTTTCTTAATTATATGCTTTTCTGTAAATATGGGTGAATCATTCATTTCCCCATTTTGCTTACTGAAAAATACTGTTCCCAAATTTTATCTTTCCTATACCTTGCATACATAAGCATGTGAACATAGTTTACATCCTCAAAGATCCACTATCTAGCAGGGTGTGGTGAAGACGTATAATTATAGCCTGATCAATATAGTAAGGCTTGAGCAGTGAAGAAAACAAATAAAAAAAAACCCAAACAACAGCAAAAAGTCAAACAACAACAATACCAAAAAAAGGGGGGTGCAAAACAGGACTGCAGCCGGGCAGTGGTGGCGCACGCCTTTAATCCCAGCACTTGGGAGGCAGAGGCAGGTGGATCTTTGCGAGTTCGAGGCCAGCCTGGTCTACAAAGTGAGTCCAGGACAGCCAGGGCTACACAGAGAAACCCTGTCTCAAAAAAAAAAAAAAAAAAAAAAAAAACCAAAAAAAAAAAAAAAACAGGACTGCAAATAACATTCAGTGGTAGAGCACTTACTTGCCTAGGATATGATGAGCCCCAAGTTCAACTCATACTCTTGCAAGAAATGAAACAAAATACCAACAAACTAACCAACTAAAAACAAAACAAAACAAAACAAAAGAACCAAACCAAAGCCCACGTATCTTCCTACCTAATTGTGCTCCAGGGTATCTCTGTTTTTATTTACCATTCTACTTCTTTGTCCTCTTATGTTGCAAAACCTTTCCAAAGAGTTTGGGTAGTATTTTCAGGAAGGAAATGGTGCACTCACCATCTCTTCTAGGATAGCTTTCCTTCTTCACAGACAAAAAGCTTGAACAGTACACAGACCTCGGGCAGCTGCAGGTGTTCAGGAGTAGAATAGTGAGGGCAGGGGACTTTTATGCTTCTTTCCCACTCCTTGAGCCTTTCAAATAAAGAATTTTCAAAGGCAAATTTTTTCTTTAAATGACCTGATCAATCACATAACAATTTTTTCTAGACTTTTCTTCTAACTCAAGAGATGGAAGAAAACAGTTACTTAGATGATTAAATAAGATACTGTCCTCTTCACCTCAGTTTGAGTTTATTCAACCAAGGAGTAGAGCAGGAAGCTGTGCTTTGTTATTTCTGGGAGGGAGATTGTGCTGTGTATTTTATTTGGCCGGAGCAGAGACTCAGACAGGCAGTAAATTCCAATTGTGAGGAGAGGCAGCACTTTGTTATCATTCCTTAGACAATGTCCAAGTGCTGTTAAATCATGCAGATTAGGTAACATTGAGAATATTTTTAATTTTTTTAGCTCACATTAAGAAATCCTTTTAAATGTCAAAATTTAAACAATACACATCTGTCTCTTTTTATGTGTGGTTTTGTTTTTAAATCATAGTTACACGAAGGCACTCAGTAAAGTGTGAAGATACAGTTTGAACGGGTGTTCATCACTTCATACTTAGCTTAGCTGATGAAATGGTAGTAATTAGTAATGACTGTTCTGGATACCACTGAACACATAGCATGTAACTGGAATACAGACTTCTTTATGTCTATTTACATATCAAACTTTATTTTCATGTTATATTGACTAAAAGGAGACCTAGAGCCGGGTGGCGGTGGCACATACCTTTAATCCCAGCACTTGGGAGTCAGAGGAAGATCATAGATCTCTGTGAGTCAGTCACAGGTCTCTGTGAGTTTGAGGTTAGCCTGCTCTACAGAGCAAGTTTCAGGACATCCAAGGCTACTCAGAGAGCCCTTGACTCATAAACCCTAAGAGATAGATAGATAGATAGATAGATAGACAGACCTAGAGAAGTTAAGTAAGTTTCCTATATCCTAGCCTAGTTTAGAATCATGGGTTTAAAATTTCAAAATCATTTATTGTCCCACTATATCCAAACTAGAAGTTCCTTCAGTGCAAGTACAATATAAGATAGGTATTTGTTTCTTTTCTAGATAGAGGAGAACAGTTCTTCCTTTTTCATCTTATATTTGAAAGATAACATATTTATTATGATTCTAAAAGGCCCAAAACATAGCATATGTCCTTTCTATAGAAGTATGGAATAGTATAAGTTAACCTGAACTTACTCACTGCTCCTGTATGAACATTAACAAGTCAAATAAGGAACAGTTTTCCGAGCCCTCCGTGGAGGAGACACCATTTTAGTCTTGCAAGCAACAGGAACTCAGAGGCTGTGTAGCAGGCACAACCCAGAAGGCTTGAGGTTCGCAGTTAGACCCAGAAGAATGAGACAGTGTGAGCTGAGTGTCTTACCTGACTGACTCCAGTACAGTCTCAGTGAAAGGTGTCCTACTCTCTGCTAGGAGGGAGTTGTCTCTATGCTGCTGTGAATAGCGTCTGTGAAAGTCTGAAGTAGTGTCTAAGAAAATATCCCTGAAATCTTAGGGGAAGAACAAATGAAGATACATGGATGAAATTTTAACTCTCATGAAATTTGTAGTTTTCATTTAAAATCATTTAAAGAATGAGGGCAGCATGATGTGGTGTTTTTTTCTATTTCAGAAACTTTTCCTGGAACATTTTAGGAATTGTATTATTGAGATATTGCCCAACTGTAACAATAGTACAAAAATTGTCAGAGGTGAGGAGGATAAAATATAGTGACTTAGTCATTAAAGGCAATGAGGATTTTAGTTTAAGGCATTGTTATAATAAAGATGCAGTACAAACTCACAGTCAACCAAATGAAAAAAGGACAATATGATTTTCAGAAGTAATTTCTGACAAAGATGGGAACCTATTATTTTTTTTAGTTTTTTTTCCTTTATTTTTTATTTCTTCAAGTTACATCTCAATCGCAGTCCCCTCCCTATTCCCCCTCCAGTCCCACCCTCCCACCCTCAACCCCCCATCCTCTTCCCTTTTTTTTTCTTTTAAGTTTAAGGTATATCTTATTTCCCCCTACAGTTTCCCCTTTCAGTCCAACAAATGGCTCTTTCTCTTATAATAACAAATATAATACAGTACAACAGAGGAAATTAGGCCACAGTTCTGAGGGTTATATGGCTTAGCGTACATTCCCAATGTCCAGTCCTTATGTATTTGGTACCTGACTTTAACATTCTACTATCTAACCATCTCCATGAGTTTAAAGTTCTATATCTGACTCAACATTCATACTAACTTGCAACACAATTTTAAAAGTATCTTCTTAGATCTATAACACTCTCTTGACTCCTAAACAACTCAAAATTTAATTATGAGACTTTAACTATCTGTTCTTCAATCACCTCAGAGACCTGAGAGGGATAAATATATCTGATTTTATAGGAAGTACAGGGTCTGCAGCTTCCCAAACTAAGAAATGACATCCCAGTGGCTGCCTGGACAGTTCCCATTTTCTCTCCATACATTACAGCATCGCTCTTCAGTCGTTTGGCCCCGCTTCTCTGACAGACATTGATTGTAGAGCAGGGGTTATGAAGGACTTACCTACCCTGTCTTGGCAGAGCTAGGCTGTTGACTTACCTGCTTCCAGGTTTTGTCCTTTTTGGACAGCATTCTGTCTACAGTTGGAGCAAGGGGCTTTTCCTACCAAGAGATAGGCTTGCGACTAATTCAATCATCTCCCACTGGAGATTCTTCGATGCTCATCTTCTACTTGGAGGAGAATAGGGGATGCTGTCAGGAGTTGGTATGTCTTGATATAAAAAAATCTAAAGTTACGAAAACATCTTTGAATGCCATATTCTGCAGATCTCTTGAGGTTTTTGAAGAGGCCCTATCTATCTCTTATATTAGGGTAAGCAGATGTTGCTTGTCTCTTAGCAGGTTTATTTCTGATTAGCTTAGCAAGTAACTATAATAGGCTGTCATAGTACCTAACAGAATGACCGGCTTGAATAACCATTAGTTTGCATTTCTTAATTAACCTAAACAGTTTATGACAGTTAGTAGTAAAAGGCCGAAACATCACATTTCATTTTTTTTCTTTACCTCATAACCCTTCCATCCCATTTCTCTGGGGAACCTATTTTTATTAATATATAAACCTGTTTTTCAGAGCACTAAGATGGGCAGTTATCTCTTGGCTTTAAAAAAACAAGAAGAAGGGCTGGAGAGATGGCTTAGTGGTTAGGAGTGATTACTGCTCTCCTAACCACTGACTGGATTTCAGTTCCCAGCATCCGTGACAGATAGCTGTAACTCCAGCTCTATGGAACCTGATATCCTCTTCTGGTATCATCAGGCATCCGTATACATTTAGTATATACTCAAACAAACACATATATACATAAAAAAATCCTTTAAAAGGTAGGAGAAATACTATGTTAGATACATATTATTTTGTAATAATTAACCATTAAAATATTGTATTATTAAAAATAAGGCAAAAAACTGAGCATCAATAAATGATTTTTTAAAATTACGTTTATTTATTAATTCATGTTACATCTCCCTCACAAGTCCCTTCCCTCCACCCTTCACAGTCCCACCCTCCAACCCACTATTCCTTCTCTCACCTATCATATTCCTCCGGTGTGGAGTGCCCTACATATCAACCCCCTCACTTCATCAGACATATGAAAGCTAAGAGCTTCCTCTTGCACTGGAGACCTATGTGGTAGCTCTACTAAGACAAAGTGTCCCACTAATAGATAACAAAGTTCATGTTCCTGTTCCTTTCCAACTGTTGGTTGTAGGGTAGTTATCCTGTATTGGTTAAAATCCAGTTATAAGTGAATACATGCCATGTGCTTCTTTCTGAGTCTGCGTTAGCTCACTCTGGATGAGCTTTTCTAGTTCCATCCATTTGGCAGAAAATCGCATGATTTCCTTGTTTCTGATAGCTGAGTAGTATTCCATTGTGTAAATGTACCACAGTTTGTTTGTTTGTTTTTAATCCATTCATTGGTTGAGGGACATCTGGGTTGTTTCCAGTTTTTAGCTATTACAAATAAAGCTTCTATGAACATAGTTGAGGAGATATCCTTGTGGTTTCATGAGGAATCTTCTGGATATATGCCCAAGAGTGAATAAATGATAAACTAAAAAGAAGTTAATTGATGAAGGAAATGACACTTGTATATCAACATTGCTTCTGTTAAGATTATAGTAAAATACATGACACTTCTGTTTTTATATAATAGTCATTCAGCATCCAGAAGTTCTGAAAAATCTAATGGCTTATGTCATCTTTGAATTCTCTGATAATCACTGAACCCACATGTCTGTTAATTTATTTTTTGAGTTAATAATCTTTCTTGCAAATGTTTTCTCGATGGTGTAAGTAAAAATTCATTTCACTTATTTATTTGGTATAAACTCCCACATAAAGTTGAATATATGGCCCATTCTTATTTGAATATCACATGTCTCCTATAGCTCATGTATTTGAATCCTTGGCCTTTGTTTGTGGTACTGTTTGAGGAGACTAAGGAACCTTTAGGCAGAGGATCCTTGCTGGAGGAAGTATGTCACTGGGAGTGGGCTTTGGTGGTTTATAGCCTTGCCACACTTCCTGCTCTCACTGTGCTTCCTGTGAGCAGAGGAAACATGAACAGCTAGCTTCTCGTTCCTGCTGCCATTCCATGCTGCCCTCGCTATGATGGCCTCTATCCCTCTGGAAATGTAAGCCAAAATAAAATTTTTTACTTAAAAAATAGGTATGAGTTACTAGGTTATAGCCAATACATTAGATTGTATTTCATTTTACTTTCTTTTGTTTTTTGTAATGTTGGGAGTTGATTCAAGGACCTCATGTATGTGGAGTGTGTGCTATACACTGAGCTATATGGATTGTGGAGTGTGTGCTATACCCTGAGCTATATGGGTTGTGGAGTGCGTGCTATATATTGAGCTATATGGATTGTGGAGTGTGTGCTATACACTGAGCATATGGGTTGTGGAGTGTGTGCTTACATTGAGCTATATGGGTTGTGGAGTATGTATTATATACTGAGCTATATGGGTTGTGGAGTGTGTGCTATACATTGAGCTATATGGGTTGTGGAGTGTGTGTAATATACTGAGCTATATGGGTTGTGGAGTGTGTG
>CAJQZJ010000662.1:968726-981074 GCA_907164525.1 Lophiomys imhausi | reverse complement strand
GTGGAGTGTGTGTAATATACTGAGCTATATGGGTTGTGGAGTGTGTGCTATACACTGAGCTGAGCTATATGGGTTGTGGAGTGTGTGCTATATACTGAGCTATATGGGTTGTGGGATGTGTTGTACCACTGAGTTTTATCCCTAGTACTCAGGTTGTATTTTAGAAATTTCTGCAAATCTTAAATTAATTATCAGTGACAATTAGGACTTAAAGTTCATTTTCTGGTAAATTAAAGGGCTACTTTTGTGATCTCTCCCTCTTTCTTCCTAAAGGTTGGGGCAGATATCCCATATTTACTTCAAAGGTTCTGAATGCCTCAATTCTCATAAATTTGAGATTCTTGTTAAAACAAAATGAAGCTCTCTTTGTAGGCCCTGGTTACTTTGAAACAGATTGGCAAGAACTTTGCCACAATTCTAAGAAAATAGGTCATTGGGCAGTCCAAGAGGCAGATAAAATTAGGGAGGATGTGCCAACCCCTGGCGTAATAGTTGCCACTTTGCTTCTCCTTGAAAAGGCTTAGCTCTCTTTCATCTAAAACAAAATTCATGAACTTTAGATAATTCTGATGATCAAGGGCAGTGGATGGTGATGCTTAAAAAACTATTTTGACTTTTGCAAATCACAGTGACCTTCAATTAACAACTGCAGCATTTTAAACATGCTTCACTGAGGGATGAAGTAGTAAGGAAAGGCAACAAGTTAGAAAACATTTGGAGGTATTTTAGAATTTCATCTGCTTCTCTTGCATTCTGAAGATATGTGAAAAACTGATAGAATTATAAATTTATTATGCTAAAAAGTTTGATAAAGATTATCAAAAAGAACCAAGTGTCGTTTTCTTTCTTTTTTAAAAAACATTTATTTATTAATTCAAGTTACATATCAGTCACAGCCCCCTCCATCCTTCCCTCCCGGTCCCACCCTCCCACTCTCTGCCCTGTCTCCCATCTCCCATCTATCCTTCTTCACTGTGGGGTGCCCCCTCAGTTCATCAGTCCCAAGTGTCATTTTCAATAGGAAAGAAGGTTTAAATAGCCATTACAACCAGTAACATGTTAGTAAGAGTCATTACAACTGTTAGAAATGATGTTAATGAGTGATTACTGTGCTCCAGTTATTAAATGATTTATGCATATTAACTTAATCATAAGGCAGCCATTTAAATAATCTTGATATTTATATTAACATTTATATTACAATATATTTCTTATTTTCCAGCAAGGAAACAGAGGCAATGAGAGTTTAAGTAACTTGGTTGCAGTCACAATTATGTGTTATAACTGTGGCTCTAACTTGGGGAGGAGGACTTGAATCTATGACAAGCTATGGCAGATAATACAGTCTTGTATGTTTAGTTTCATTTCTGTCTTAATGTCACCTTCGAGAAACAATTTTGTGGCATTTTTCTCTTCATAATTTCCCCCTCAGGGCTGCCAAGATCAGGTGAAGAGGCGTAAACATTTCAGTTGTTTGTTTATTAATGGGACCCTTAATTGTGATTTAAAAGCAAATTTCCTTCAGGAAGTCAGGTTTTCCATCTTCTGAAAAAAACATTTGATTGCATATCCTGCAATTGTATTAGAATAATAATTAGGTCAGCTTGTGGTGAAACAGTCCTATCTCTCTCCGTCAATTTAATGCGAATAAAGTCTGTGAGCAATGAATGAGATTTGGAGAGTTTGAGCTGTTGTGAGACTGGTGGTTTCAGGTTTCAAGTGATGTTTCCTTGAGGTTGTAAGCCAGGGCAGCAGTTGGAGACAGAAGGTGTATTTGAGACATGATAGAATAACCTGGGGGAAGAAACCAAGTAGTCACATTTCTAAAAATTATAACTTCTTGTCAAAGAAGAAGCTCGCTCTCTCTTCCTACTTTTTTCTGTTTTTGTTAGTTTGAAATAGAGGTTCCACTGCTTGAAAAAGATTACTTGTCCCAAGTCAATAATAATTTTGTACCATAAGACAAGACATAGGACAAGACAGGACTGCAAAGGGGGATTTGTACATATTTGCATGTTTTAGAGATGAGAGACTGGTCTTCTTCCTTGTCTGAAATTAGTTGTGGGGTGTAGGATGGAGAGAAACAATGTGAAGAGTTGTTGTAGTGCAGAGGGAGGGTTTGGTAGGAGGAGTCATTTTATCCCATAAGGCTCCTTGGTGGAGGAGGGATTCACCATTAAGACACCAGGCTGGTAATTCTGTGTAGAAGTGAGGGATCCTTAAAATAAATCATAAGGTCTGGATTTGGACAGCAGTTGGACTTGCTGTAGTTATCCACCCTGCTCTGATCTCAGAGGTAACCCCAGAAAATTGTGTTGAAATTCTGAGTAGGTTTGCTCAGCAGTACTGCCTTACCCTGCTGGGTCCCGCTATTCAAGAACCAATTAACTGGGGTGGTGAGAGGAAAACTGAGTTGTGCAACAAGTACAGATTACTACTGTATTTTAGCTGCGGTCTAGATGTATAGTTTAGTGGCAGAATCTTTGCCTCTGTGTCCATGGCCTAAGAGGGCTAAGTGTTTAAAATAAAAGGGAGAACATACTGTATTGAATACTGAAGTGAATTGTATTGGAGACCTGAGCAGACAGGGGCCAGTAAATATGCTGCTGAGTGGGGCTGATGAAGTAGGAGCACATGACAGTCATGTTAAGGATTCCTTTAACCCTCTTCTCTTCTGAGGGTAGGAACATATATGAGATTTGTGGGGACCTGGTTCCCATGATAGGTCTAGGAGTGGCAGCAAGGATATCATCTACATGTCTGTTAGATGTGACAGGTCTGGCTCACTCTGTGAGCAGAGGTAATTAATTTTCATGTTAGGCTCTGGGAGGTCTTGCTCTAACTTACATTTGATTCCCCTTTTGTCATTACAGTAAGAGTCCACTAGATGTCACTCTTGTAACCTGGTAATGGAGATCTTTTTTTTTTTTTTTTTTTTTTAAGTTGGGCCTTGCAAGAATTTCCGACCAAGATTATTAGATGATTTCCATCCCAACCCCAGGGCTACTGATATACACACTGATTATTTAAGGTAAAATTACCTTTATTCTTTGGTTCAAAGTATTGGGAGAGATTCCTGGAAATGATTTTCATTTTGTTGAATTAGCACTCCTGTTCACTCTCTTGAAACCCCCTCCCCACCAGCCCATTGCAGGAGTTGGTCTGACATTATATCACCTTAGCTTGGGATGTGCTGCAAATTCTTTGACTAGCTCACTAAGGGAGCACAACCTTGGGCTGCCAATTACAGCAGCAAACACTAATGCATAGGCTTGATCTCTGTGGAGATTATTGAGAGCAGAAAGGAATGAAGGCTGGACTATGGGATTAACATCAACCTGGAATATGATTGCTGGAGGAAGTGCCAGCCTTTCTGAGTTCTTGGAGTGTCTCTAGGGTAGTTTCATAAAGTCTGCTCAGAAAAAAAAAGTCATACTATAATGTTGTAGGGAGTTTGCTTCAGCCATGGAGTAAATGTAAGCACATTTGCAGGTACAGTAACATCCTGAGGGAGATTATACACTTTGAAAGATGTATCAGGTGCTTAGGAAAGGCTCTGTTAACAGCTGGTTAGGTCTGTATGTTAGGAAAGACAATTGGACAGATTAAAGACCATGTTTTAGAGAAGCCCAGCCTGAGAAATGTTAGTTGCTTGAAATAAATCAACTGCTCGCCCAATTCTTCCTCTTAGTCTGATGTGGCTTTTCATCTGTTAAAACAAATGTAGCAGAAAAAGGAGTAAAGTAACAGGTGTGTGTGTATCTGACTGTGTTTCCTGAGCATGTGTATTTCCTCCTCTGGAGGGAGGGGCACCTGATTTGTAACATGCATTGCTAAATGGATGAAAATTGAAAATGTTTACTCTAATTAATTTCAGCCACGGGAAAAAAAAAACATGAAAACAGTAAAACTTTAGCTTAAATGCCATAGCCTTTTGTTGGAAATGCAGTTGGGATGTTGTTTTCAAAGTGTAAGAGCCCTTCCTATGTTGTTTATTAGGATTTGAACTTGATTGCTGGGAGAAGAATTAATTTTACAGTATTTTGCTTAATATATATATATACATACATATATATGTATGTATATAAATTTCAAAGCCATATTTAACTTTGGAAAAATCCTTAAAACGCTTTTTCTTATTTCTAGCCACAATCAAAACTGTTACTTGTGTAATGATGGCATTTTAGTTGACCATATTCTTTACTTTCCCCTATCCTTTCTTGTTAATTGTCATTAATTAGCCACAGAGCTGTCAGGGATAGCATCATATGTAGATGTGCTGTTTGACTTGGAACAGGGGCTTTGGAATTAAAGTCTTGGAAGTACTGCTTGATTTTGCAGAAGGTCTTCATTCATTTAATAGTTAAAAATGGTACCTGTCTCAAGGGTTGTGGTGATGAATAAGAACATCAGTGTATTGTCTGTCTGTGGCGCAGTGTTTGGTGGCTACTGTGTGCTTAGTATAAATACTGTATACTAAGTAACTTAACAGTAGTAGCTGTAAAGGCCATTCCTGCATCCATGCCTGCCACAGCCTGTGCTTTCCTGGACTTTTTCAGCTGTTATAACAGCCCAATAACTTAGACAGAAGCCCCTGTTCTAATAGTGTAACTCTACCAAGACTCTTCCTTTTCTTCAGCCTGGCAAATGTACACATGGTGAAAAAGGGTGTCAGTAGGAACAGAGTAGCAAAACTGTAGGAGCAAATCAATCCTAGAAAAACAGCAGGGAGAGAGAATGTCTCCTTACACCCTCACTGAAACCCTCAGTGAAAATTTACTTCTGTGTTTAAAATGATATGACAGCTTTGTTTGCATTGTCAGCATAGCACATCACAGGCTGGCCTGTAGGATTGTCCGTAGTGTATCACAGGCTAGCCCATGATCTCAATAACTATTTCTAAGGTTGGCTTTAAAGAAAAATACAATGTGAAATGATGTGCATATTTCAATATCCTCATTGAATTTTTGCAGCACAAATTCTTGATTGTTGTTCTTTGTTGTTTTTAATTATTAGGATATCCCGTACCCCTTTTAAGTTCAGGAAGGACTTCAAGGTTTTTGGCAGGCATAACTCATATCTTGAAGTCATTGGAAGATTACTTGGGGAGCAACTTTCCACTCTCAGAAGGGTACTGAAAAGGTGTCTGAAAAACAATGTAAAAAGCTCTATGCATTTCTACCATGACCAACACTGTGCACTTACTGGACAATATCTGTGGATGATTCATGACGGATACTGAAGCAGCATCAGCTGTGCTCTTGTGTTGTTTCATACGGAAGAGGATAGAAAGTGTTTCCAAAAAGAGCATTATGAATTAGTAAAACAAACTAATTTTCTTTCTTGCTAGAGTTTTGAATTACACATTGTATTTCTTTTTTTTTAATGTGGTTAGTATTAATGTGTACATTTGGCAATTGGTTAAAATGCATCTCATAAAATCTTAAAAGAAGGGAAAATTATTCTTTTTTTCTCCACTATGTCATTATTGTTTCCATTGTAGGAGTCAAATTAGTTAAGTTCAGTCCTAGTTCAAAGAAATGGGGGGAGGATCAGGGAACAAGACTTATAATGGTGTTACTGTGTAGACTGCAAAAGAATCTGAGGTTTGTTCAGCAAATATAATGGTGCATTGAGGTGTTGTGTTAATGTGGGGGGCCAGAAAATGAGTTCAGTGTTTAGTGACTCTGTTAAGTGGCTGCTTAGGGTTTAACCTAAAAATTGGGAGAAAGTTGATAAGTGCAGAGGAAGCATGGGACTCAATTTGTTCCAAACCTTTCTAGAGCTCTAGTGGTGGGCTGTGGAGGAAGAAGGGAAACAAAGGAATTCAGTGGTATGAAGAAGCCATGGTGATGGGAGCTCAGCTATCTAGACAGAAAACCTACAGTTGTGTGAAGAAGCAAAGGCTCCAGTACTTAGCTTCAGACTGGGGAGTTAAACTGTGAAATCATAAAAAAAATAGCAAACAA
This sequence comes from Lophiomys imhausi, assembly GCA_907164525.1. NCBI lineage: Eukaryota > Metazoa > Chordata > Mammalia > Rodentia > Muridae > Lophiomys > Lophiomys imhausi. The sequence goes on along the minus strand of CAJQZJ010000662.1, from coordinate 975,105 downwards.
GGCTCCTCATTTCCCCTCCCTTTCACAAGCTTTGTAGTATGGTCAACTAATAGAAACTAAAGAAAACTGGTACATATGGTTTAGTGAATAAAGTAACTTCAATGGTGGAGGAAAAGATGGGATTAAAACATTTTATGCAGAGAAGTGATGAGAACAGAATATGTATAATAAAAACTGAGATAAGAATGTGGAAAATAGTGATGGCATTATAGTTCTGTGAATGAGACACCCATGCTCAGGAATAGTGTGTTTTACTTAGTGACAGTGTAGGCAAGGGGCGTTCAGCTGTTTTCTTTTAACCATGCTCTATTTGAGCAGCTGATTCAAGCCATGGAATCCTTTCTCTGGAAAGTGTACACACTCATATGTGTGTGTCATTTTGCCCATGATGTTCAGAAGCTTTTAAACTCTCTTGGATCTAGGGCTCTTGGTCCATCTGAATAGGGTGAAGATAGTGAAATTATATTAAGAACATTGGAAAATTAGACAAATCTATACTGTGAGGGAAGTCTAAGCCTCCAACCAAAAGATCTCCCACAGGTATCTGTTTCATACAGTGAATAGTTATAGAATTAGGGAAATAATGGAATTAATTTGATTTGATCCTAAGACCAGACAGGTTGATACACAGAATAACCTGGCACTGTTATAATAGTGCTCACAGCCCAGTTACACTCAGCCTTCTGAACAAGAACAAAAGCCAATAAGAAGTATCACTTTATTTTAGAGAATGAGACCATGATCCAATTCATGTGTACTTTAAATTAAAATTGAGAGTAACATTTAACAAAGTCTATACTTTGTAGGATATCTGGAAATGCTTTGAATACGTTCATGGAAGGGCAGCAAAATATGTCACATATCAAAGATTAGGAGCTCATATGAAAACTTTTCCATCCATTTTATAAAGTAAAAGAAACTAAAATAGTGGAAAAAGTGGGCAAAAGACTGCTCAAATGAGAAAGGGAAGGCCCCCAAGTGTGACAGGTCAGGTGTAAATAAGAAGCTACTCTGGGTATAAAAGAATTCAAGAAACAGCACAAAAGGCCTGAAATCCAGAAATAAAAGCTGTTTTATACATGAAAGGCAGAAGGTCAACAGGAAAATCAATGGACCTGCTTGATCAGTGTGCTCACAGGAAAAAAGGGAATCTGGAGACTCAATGAATGTTTCGCTTTGGTCTTTGTTGAAATGCAGAAATCTCTACTGTCATCATGTCTTTTGAAGCACAGAGGTGAGATACATAGTATCAGATCAAATGGTTATAAGAGAACAGGATGTTCTGCCTCATTGAAATTGTGATTATAAGTAAATTCCTGAAACTTTATGACATTCATCACATGTGTCGGAAGAAACTCAAAAGGAGGCCTAAGTGTGTAAATAAGTTACTGCACTGCTTTGCACTGTTGGTCAGTTCTATCTACTCTTGCTTGTGTTCTCCTGTAGCTTTCTGAGGAGGCCCAACAATCTGTGGACTGTTGAATGTGAATCATACTGATGGATCCCAAAAGTTGTAGGATCACAGGGCACTTGGTATAATGAATGCAGAAAGCATTCTGTTTTCTATAATATGCTGGAGCTGTTTGAAAGGGTAAATAAATAAGAACCAGGAAGAAAATCCAAATATCATTTGCTTAGACTTTTAAAGAGCTAGTTAGAAAGTTTTACAAGAAAGCCATTCCAAATAGTGTCATCATGGTTTAAGAATATTTTGCTGCATGTAGGTATTATAGAGGGGCAAGGAAGACTATGTCAGCTTGCTGCTGCTACAGATGTGCAAACAGAGCCTATAAACAGAGATTTTGCTGGTCTGCTTAGTTAATTAAACACATTAATAGATACTCTAGATGAGCAAGTACATGGAGAAGCTTCCAAGGTCAAAGGACTATGGTCTTCTGGCTACAGAAATTCTAAACAAACTACAATAAGCTTTTACAAGTTTATATAAGGAAACAAAGTAAAGGAGAAGTACTCTCCCTTTAGGAAAAAAGAAATCATTGTGAAAGTATGGGCTCAGAACTAGTTAGAAACCTGGTTTTATTCAGGAATGAGCAAAGGGTAGATGTCTCCTAAGTAAATCAAAAGTGTTAGATGGTCTCACAGGCAAGATGCATTATAAGCAAGCTGATGTGCCTGAGTAGTCTTTTTGTTTTGGTGGTCATGTGTCAAATGTGAAAATGCAGCATGAGAATTTGGTTTCAAACTCTGACTCAGTCTCCAAGGCTTATTGTAAAGACCCTATTAAGTATACATGGAAGTATCTGTGTCCGTGGCTCATGGCAAGCATTGAGAAGCTTCAGAAGAGACCTGACAGCAGCAGACTCTCTGTCTTGAAGAAAGCATTCAAACTCTCACTGGCTGTGGAACACCTTGTGAATTTTTGCATTAGACACTCACTCAAGTTCTCTACCACTCAGCTCACTTATAACTCATTTTTGAACAGGGAATAATTTAGCTTTAGTAGCTGTCATTGTCCCTTAGAACTTTATATGTCATGGGAAGCTGCCTTTTTAAAATTTATTTTTTATTTCTTCAAGTTACATCTCAATCACAATCCCCTCCAGTCTCACCCTTCCACCTCCTTCCCCCCAACCCCTCCATCCCCTTCCTTTCTTTAAGTTTAAGGTCTATCTTTTCCCCTCACAGCTCCCCCTTTAGTACAACAAATGGCTCTTTCTCTTATAACAACAAATACAATACAAAACAACAGAAATAATTAGGCCAAAATTATGAGAGTTATATGGCTTAGCATACATTCCCAATGTCCAGTCCATATGTATTTGGCACCTGACTTTAACATTCTACTATCTAACCATCTCCATGAGTTTAAAGTTCTATATCCAATTCAGCTTCCATCCTAACTTGCATCATAATTTTAAAAACATCTTCTTAGATCCAAAACACCCTCTTAATTCCTAAACAAATCAAAATTTAACTATGAGACTCTAGCTATCTAGTCTTCAACCACATCAGAGACCTGAGAGGGATAAATATATCTGATTATACAGGAAGTGCAGGGCCAGCAGCTTCCAAAACTAAGAAATGACATACCAGTGGCTGCCTGGACAGTTCCCAATTTCTCTCCATACATTACAGAAGCTGTCTTTTTCTAATGTATAGATTAGCACAATAGGGGACAAGGAAGCAAATTCTAGAGGTTCTCAGATAAAACCCCCTTTTGTATGATGAGGACCAGGAATACATATCTGAGATAAAATCTCAGGGAAATGAATGAGAGATAGATTACCAATTTATGAACTTAAATTTTTAAACTTTAATTTTTTACATGTATACAATGAATTGTGATCATATCTATTCATGTTTTCCCTTTTCAATCGTTTCTGGACAGCCCCAGCAGATATTCCTCTTATTTCATGTCCTCTTATTGTTTTATAAACCTCTGTGTTCAATTAGCGCAATCTATATGAACATAAGTGTGAGACTTGCCTCTGGATTGAAAAATCTACCAGTGGCCATACCACAAAGAGAAATTATTCTCCCATCCTTAACAGTCATCTCTATAGCTCCTCAGCTAGGGATGGAGCCTCATGAACCCCTTGCCTGTCCGTACTGGGAATGTGAACGGATTGGTAGTGTGGAGGTGACCATCGCCTCTGTGAGTTCAGTGAGTGTAATGAACATTTCATCTTTAGAAGACACTGTTTCACAGAACTACTCCCCACTCTCTGTCACTTACATTCCTGCCTGTTCCCTCTTCCTTGAGCCTTGCGTTCTTTGTGTGTGCAGTTGATGCATATTCTCATTTAGGGGTGAGCATTCACAGCCACTTGGTCTCAGCACTTTGATCTGCTATAAATCTCTGGTAACCACTGCCCACAGAAAAAGGAAGAGTTCTGTGATGAAGGATGAGAGTAGCAAGATCTATGGGTAGAAACATAAATATTTATATGGAAGTTTGACAACATGACCATTCAACAAAGCAATAGTAGTAAATCTTCCTCTAGGGTCTATAACCTCCCTATCCATGGGCTTTGACCAGGTTTTCAGTACCATGTATGAATTCCTTCCTGAAGATCAGACTCTAAGTGTAATCAGAAAACAGTTGACACCATTCATAGCAGCATGTTATTATTGCAACAGTGGTCACATACTGCCTAGTAGGTTGGTATTGGAGGAAGAAGGGTCTAGATCTGGATAAGACCATGATGACTTACAACCCCAGTGGCCTGAACAGCACCTTCTATCACTAAGCAGCATATGGGAACTTTCCTGATCAGTTTGGTATTGATTTCTCTTTGTCCTGAAATTAAAATGATGTCTTAGTCACTGTTCCACTGCTGTGAAGAGACACCATGACCAAGGTAACTTTATAAGAGAAATGATTTAATTGCTTACAGTTTCAGAGAGTTAGCCCATTATCATTATGATGGGGGCATGGTGGAGCATGGTGGCACTCATGGTGCTAGAGCAGTTGGTGAGAGTTATATCATGATCCACAGGCAGAGAAAGAGAGAGAACCTGGGCCTGGCATAGACTTTTGAAATCTCAAAGCCTGCCTCTAGTGACCCACTTTTTCCAACAAGACCACAGCTACTGCAACAAGGCCATACTACCATATCACTCGAATTCAGTAGTTTTCAACATTCCTATATGCTTTAAAAAAAAAATTAAGGTGTATCTTTTTCCCTCAACAGCTCCTCCTTTTGGCCCAATAAAAGGCTCTTTTTCTTATAAGGTGCAACCCTTTAATACAATTTCTCGTGTTGTGATGATTCCCAACCATAATATTATTTTTGTTGCTACTTCATAACTGTACATTTGCTACTGCTATGAATTTGTAATGTAAATATCTGTGTTTTCCATGGTCTTAGGTGGCTTCTATGAAAGGGTTGTTCAATCCCCAAAGGGTTCATGACCCACAGGTCATGAGAACTACTGTTCTATTCCTTCTCAAATAGTGGTACTCTCTGATGATGAAGCATTAAAAAATGTGAGCCTATGGAGGCCATTCATGGTCAAAACACCATAAATAACATGAGGGGACCTTTGTGGGGGTTCCCTGATCAATCATTCATAGGGAGGTAGTCCATGCCCAGCACTGATGTGTTTTTTTAATATTGGTTATAAGAAAGTAGTTTTCTACTTGGCTTTTTAATATTTTCTTCATTTGGTTATTCCTTACTGATATACCTTCATCTTTCTTATCCTCTCACCCCTCTTCTTCAGTTTCTCCCCTTGAGTAAGGCTCAGAGGTATGATTCAACCTTCCTCTTGTTTGAATGTGAATGCTGTATGTTCAGAAAATGCTGACCTTAGCTGCCCCCTACCATGTTTATATGCTGAAGATGGCTCTCCTACAGAGACTGTGCCTAGCTAAATCTGCATCCTCATTCAACTGTAAGCAACAATCACACCTCCCTGTCATCTGTACCTAATAAAAGTGCTAAGCTTCTGGGATGCTGCTCCTTTTCCATCAGAGAACACAGACCAATCCCACCTCCTTGTTCATCTGAACCTAATAAAAGTGCTAAGCTTCTGGGATGCTGCTTATTCTCCATCAGAGAACACAGACCACTGGATCGTAGCTTTTCTGTACATGAATCTGTCCTTTCTTCATTCCTTTGCTGCCCCAGGTAGGTCAGTCCTTGGAGCATTGCAAAGGATATCAGGACACGGTACACAGAGTTCATCAACACAAGTCTTTATTCACATGATTTCATAATACATCCTTTCTTTAGCTAATACTTATTATCTTATTTTTTTTGTTGCTAACAATTCTAAAAGCTATGCTGTGATATTCCATTTCTGTTTTGATATATGTGTCCATGGTGAATTGTGATGGCATGCATTTCATTTATATGTTGCCCATCTTAATATCTTCTTTGTAAAAATGTGGTTAAAGTTGTTTATTTTCAATTTGTGTTCTTTTGTTAAAAGTCAGTCATATAAACTTCCTATATATTAAAATTTGGATGAATTGAAATGTTTTCCCATTCAATAGGCTGATTTTTGTTTATATCTTTAGCTGTGAAGAATGTTTAACATTTGATATGTTCTCACTTAGTTATTTATTTCCTTTCTATTATTCTTATTCCTCACCCTTAAAGCGTTCCCTCCTAACCCCAATGCTCCACGTTAAATTCACAAGACAAAAGTGTCCAGGCTAAGGTTTGTGCAAAAGGAAGAACATGCAGCATTTACCTTTCTGGGCATGAGTTACCTCACTCAGTAGAATTCTTTTTCATTTCCATCCACTCACCTGCAAATTTCATAGTCTCATTTCTCCTAACAGGTGAATAAAATCCCATTGTATATGCAATGTACTTCATTTATCTGATTGTCTGCTGATGGACATCCAGGTTGGTTCCATTTCCAGTTATTATGAATAAAGCAGTGAACACAGGGAAGCAGGTTTTTC